>JACCGJ010021076.1:0-27898 GCA_013407085.1 Atriophallophorus winterbourni | reverse complement strand
CCTAACACTGAACAAAATAAGTGAGATTGATAGTTTTATGGAAGCGTTTTTATTTACATCCAGTATTAATAACAAGCCTCTCATAGATAAATAATAAACGTCACTGTTCTTTAACAAAATTAGACGGTTATTTACTTTAGATAATAAATATAATTATGAAATTAAAACGGGAAAATGAATGTTTGAATAGCACCATAACTGCACACAGATATCCAGTTTACTAAAATCTAAGCGATTACATAATCTATATACTAGATGTAATAATGCAAGTATATATGAGTGATTTAATAAAATCATCATCCATGAATTGGTGACATCATGATCAGTTTAACAATTGTAAATCAATGAAATTCCATGCCAATCAGTACCAGTCATCATAGAATGCTTGGTATCATAATCAAATTCCGAGACAAACGCAGGCAATGAGAAGAACACCTATGCGTGGCACGAATACTCAATTGTATATCAGAGATTATTCAAAACACTTTATATAATATTCATTGAAATGGCATCTAATTGAACCATGAATAACTTACCTCGAAAAACTTCAGCGAACGGTACCTATCATTAGCCTGAGTTCTCCGGCAGTGTGCAGCTGAAGGGAAAGGATCCTAATGCGGAATGACGGGTCGGTTAGTCAAACGTGGGTTATAAGACGCAATGCTAACGTGCAGTTAACCAATGGGATTTAGGAGAACATACTGACGACATACTTGGACGGATCCAATCACAACGATCGGCAATAATGATACCAGTCTCTGGGGGCTTCTGTCGGGTTTCACTGTAAACTCGTAGAGGGGGCGTCGATCAATTCTTGGCTCAGTGCCAGAGTGCACCGTATTTGCCTGACAACTAAATCCCATTTTATCCCATCACCGAGTTTCCCACAGCTCAATCGCGGGTAGCAACTCTTCGCACTACTCTCCTGGCGCCATACCACACCGAGTTGTTTGTACTTTGAAATTTGATACGCGTAAACAACAACCGTTGCGGGGGGTATTGTTGTCTGGTTGCCATCCGTCTGGCTCTCACAGTGCACTTTAGTTAATTAGATTTTCCAATTAAGGATCTCAAATACACTGTTTAGATGTAGTAAATAATGTAATGAAATGCCCTTGTTTCATTCGCGTTATAGAGCACGATTAGACTATGTTTTATCTTGCACGCAATTCAGAATGTAATATTAAATATTTATTAGCATTTTTATTCAGATGATCATAGTTACATCCAACTTATTCTTAAATAAAATAAATTTGCTGGAAATACGTTTCTTGAACTCCTTATCTATCTATGTATCTACCTATCTATCTATCTATCTATCTATCTATCTATCTATCTATCTATCTATCTATCTATCTATCTATCTATCTATCTATCTATCTATCTATCTATCTATCTATCTATCTATCTACTATCTATCTATCTATCTATCTATCTATCTATCTATCTATCTATCTATCTATCTATCTATCTATCTATCTATCTATCTATCTATCTATCTATCTATCTATCTATCTATCTATCTATCTAGCTATCTATCTATCATCTATCTATCTATCTATCTATCTATCTATCTATCTATCTATCTATCGATTTCCAGGTTCATTCGTTTCTGATAACCAATGACAAATTCAATCTCACGATGGTACATTCTTTGTAGATGTATACTGTGCAGCGATCAAGTCGCATATTTGACGCTTTAATGGATTGCCTCGTTACTAAATCTATGCACCCTGCTCTTCAAAAATTTACTATCGTGCAAAATGGATCATTTACTATCGTTTTATGTGAAAAAAACCTTTTGGACAATTCGCTTCATAAAGCAGACAAGTATACAGTGTACACACGCACACACAATTAATAGGATTCCAGTAGCATAGCTGTGACGAAAACAACCAAACCAAATCAGCAAAATAATCGGTGACAATCAGCGGTTCTTATTCTACAAATATTTTCACAAACATTTACGCGAAAGCCCAATTCCGATGCAATTTCACATTAGCAATTCAGTCCAATCTTGTTCAGTAAACTGTCCACTTAAACATCGCATGACTTTCAAACCATTTCGCACACTAAGCCGGCCATCGATCCCCGGTCCACGCATCACCCGTTCAAATCGAGGGGATTATCGATTGAAGTGCGCACGTACCGGAGTGTTCTGATTGGTGCGAGCGATCGTGTGATTGCATCGCTCGGGCCACCGGGCACAAAGGCTGGCTATCAAGCAAGACAATGGACTGACCTTCAGGCCACTATGATTGTCGTGTCTAATGATTGGCGATACAGCTGCGAGTAGTAAAGCTGGTTTGAGGAAAACCAATAAGCGAAAGGACCGCTTAATGATTGTGCTTGCAGACCAGTAACGAGACAACCGCGATATGATGGAAACATGTTTGAGACTAGTCCCCGCAAATTTAGCGATGTTTAGATACCGTAAAACCCACACTAGCGCTATTGCTTTCTTCAATTTCTGTAATGCACTTGACAGGTGTTAAGTAAACCCTAACAATAAATCCTTTGCATACAAACAAACAATAACAAGCTCAATTTTACATTTTTATTAAAATCCTTAACATCCTTCTTGAAATGGTAAAATAATAATCAGTTTAACACTTGTAAATCAAAGAAAGTCCATGCCAGTCAATAACAGACACCATAGAATGTTTGGTATCATAATCAAAATCTGAGACTAATGCAAGCAACAACAACGTGAGTCTAACACTAGAGTATATATCAGAGAATATTCTAAGCAGACCATATAATATCCATTGAAAAGGCAATTGAAAATTAAATTGAACAATGAATAACTCACTTCTATCAATTTATCGAACCAAACTTATCGTGAGCCTGTTTTCTCCGGCAGCGAGCTGGCGAAGGGCAAGGCACCTAATGCTGGATAACGGGTCGGTTAGTCAAACGATCATTACACCTCGGCTCACAAGACGCAATGCTAACGTGCAGTTAACCAATGGGAATCCGGAGAATATAACGATGACATATTTGGACGGATCCAATCACAATTATCGACAATAACGATACCAGTTTCCGGGGCCTTCTATCGAGTTTCAATGTTTACTAGAATGTGGGGTGCCGATTAATTCTTGGCTCCGTGCCAGAGTGCACCGAAGTGGCCTGACAACTCATTCACATTCTATCCCATCACCGAGTTTTCCCATAGCTCTTAGTCCGGGTAGCAACACTTGCCACTACTCTCCTGGCGCCATAGTGCACCGAGTTGATTGCAATATGAAAACTGATACTCGTAAACATCAACAGTTGCGGGGGCTATTGTTGTCTGGTTGCCATCCGTCTGGCTCTCTCAGTGCACTTTAGTTTATTACTTTTGACAAATTGAATATATTTAGTAAAATGTTTAGATGTCGTAAATCATGTAGTGAATTACCCTTGTTTCATTCGCGTTATAGTTCACCTTGCACACGATTCAGAATGCAATATTCAATATTTCTTAGAATTTTTATTAACATGATACTAGTCACATTCCTGTTATTCTTAGATAACACTCCACTTCTGGCACCGAGGGTTCGTCGCGCCAAGGGTGATAGTCAGGACAGTGACGGTGTGATTCTATCTTGACAGTGTTCACTTGTGTTAGATCGATGCGCATGCTCCATCCTGCGATCTGATACATAATATGTTTCTCATTTGCAGCTAGTCAAAATGTTGAGAACTCTCATGCCACAGCCTCAACAAAAGTTTTCATTAACCTAAAGAGAGAAGTCAGACAAAGTCAACCACTTTATCCTGTATTGTATATGCTGGCGATCGATAAAATGTTGAAAAGGTATGATCCGAGTATGAACATAGAAATCAAAAGCTAGCTAAACGATTGAATCCCCCATGCAGATGACGGGCAATTTTCATGAACGATCACACAGGCAAACTTGGAAACCTTTTACTGGCATCTGATGAGCCTGTAATATATGTTAACCTTCCAAATAGCCATGTGTTGAACTTGGTAGTAAGAAAAAATACCTAACTGCTGTAGTACTGGAAAATGTGAAAATAGCTGACATTGAGATCAATACGCTAAAGGAGGTTAACATCTTCTGCCACATTGGCGGTCAATTCACATCTCATAGTATTGTTCCAGTTAATTTTGGTTACAGAATATCACGTATATATCGATAATTTAATTTTGGCGCTATCAAAGTCTTGCCCAAGGAAACGCATGTTCGGCCCAAACGCAATATAGAAACGTTGGCATTCCCTTCAGCTAGGTGTAATGCCCAAAAACGTTGCGTGCGTTGAATCATATTACCAAACTATCAGTAGGTATTTTCAGGCACAAAATTGTATCTCCTTCCCAAGGAATACCGCACTTCACCTCTCCCATAGAGCGTATGCGGTATAAAATAATTTACACCATGATTAGCATTACCTTTTTAATGCATATGAGAATGCGCAAAGTCTTCATCCACAAGCAAAAGATTCTTTGGTCTACGGGAAGCAGATCAATTAGATGTCCGTGCCTTCTGAGAACAACAATTGTATACCTGTGTGCACAGTTCATTTCTGCGATCACTGAATCAATGCCCACAGTTACGTTACAGGATCTCAAAAACCATGGTATATTTTCCCGGTTTTACATAAGGATGTGTCCTTACGAATGTGATGACGCGCGGCGCAATGACACGACCACTTTCGTAGACTGTATATTGCCGTGAAGGATGCAGCAGTTTGCTAAGCCAAAAACATCTAGCACAACATTGTGCTAACCAACATTTCAAGATGTCCTTGACAACAAAGTTTTCAAACATGTCTAAAATCGTTTTCATTATAACGGATTGTAAGCTTTATACGAGGTGTATGTAAAGCTATAAAATACATTTTAAAAATAGAGTTGAATGTATAATCTCAAGGAATTTTTGATAGAGCATATAGTAGATTGTGATGTACAAATGATGAATCCCACAGGTTTATGATTACTTATACGCAGTAACATGACACGTGAATGTTTGCGAAATTTCAATTATTTATATATTTAGTCTGTTCGTTATTTCATTTTCATGTTTAAATACGTTTCGATTAAAGTATGAGGAATTAAAGAAATCCACGTTGAAATTTTATTTTCCACAAAAATTAAATATTTATGCGAAACATCATGCGTAACATTGTTTGTTTCCGTATTTATCCTTCAGTGGGAGACGGATGAGGAAACTTTCGTTGGATGCCGATGAAATCAACTTTAATTTCAGTAGTAATGGTGTGTTCCAACTCGGCGAATCATTGGAAAATAGAGACGAAACCTTGAAGTATAATTCTACTTGAAATATACCCATTCGACCTAGAAGACGTTGTGCGTTGCAGTAAATGAGCCCATCTCCAAGTTGAAACAGCCGGCCAACCTGAATTGAATATATAGTGTCAATAACAAATGAAAATGTGTCAAATTGTGATTAATAACAAAATAGACGCAGCCACTTTGTGGCACTAAACATTATGCATTTCCCTGTTAGCTTTCGCCAATTTATTATTTATTTCGTACGTGGTTGTTTACTTTCAATGACCTCCGAAAAATATTATTACCGCTCATAGCGTCAAAACGGTCTTTCGAAATCGGGACACACATTCAATAATATTGATATCACGAAACCAGCATATTAACTAATTGTTAGTATTCTACTGGACTAAACGTGACATTATATGTAATTCCATTGTCATGATCGAAATTTACAGTAATGTGGTATATATGACGCAATGTGCTTTTTATATCCGTAAATTCTGTCCTCCTGTATCGTGAATCTTGAAAAACGTCTCTGTTTAGTTTAACTTTGAGAAAACGCTCGACATATGTATAAAAATATAATAATATAGTCAAATGAGATTTCCTTCAATTAAATAACTATGCATCAGGGATCCCTGAATTAATTATCATCATTAGACCAAATCCGCTAAATCCATAGAATTTGCTAAATTTTAATTTGCCCATATGCATTTTGGAGAAGTAACTATTCTAGATATTTTGCAAATATACAACCTCTAGGAAGAATCAATAATTTGCATATTGCATGTTTATTTATAATTTAGATGAATTTTTCAGATGCCAAATAAACAAATATTTAGAACTGGAGCATCACAAATTTATTGATCCATGTTTCCAAATTTAGATGTTCCATGAACATTTGGAACAAGTTCCAAATATGTGGTTTTGGATGCTATAACGAATACAACTAAATGCACAGAGAACCACAAAGCATCAAAGGACAAAGCCTCAACAATAGGAAATAGAATTTCATGAGAAATTTCCTAACAAGACCATTAATAGTAATTTAAGCGGTAAAACATTTATTTGATTTTGTTGTAGATCATACCGTCCGCCTGCAAATTATGTTGTTCGGTATAGGGGTGCTTATCAAGGTGGAAAATATTGTTTTTCACGTTTTTCACGTTTTCCTCGATTGAAAACTCATGATGGACCAAATCTACATTGGCCAGTGAATTAAAAACTTGGTGGACCTCAAATGAAGGAGGCTAAAACCACTTTTTTAAATATTGAGTGCAATTGCTTTTCAAAGTGAGAAGTATATCAATAAACATGAATGTTGATTGTTTATCTTCATTCATTTTGCTGGCATACATACATACATGATTACATACCTAAACAAATCCGGAGGTAATTAATAATAAATATTAAACACAATCTTTGTACTAGGTAGATAGCATATATTTCACTTCACTTCAACCTAATGTGAGTACGAATAAATAAGTAAATTCAAGTATTGTACATTAAACTCAATTATCCTCATAACCAATAATATTTTGTGCTTTCAAGCGGTTCCATTATGCAACCATTTCAATAATCTTATTTAACAACCATTTGCACTGCGGAGTAAGCAACAAATCCTATTTCTGCTTGTTATACTATTCTCTGTTCCCATATTATCCTGTAATTTTTCGTAAAGCTATATACTTTTTGGACCGTTTAAATTAAATGGAATTGAAATTGAATTGATCTGAATTGTTCGAATTAAACTCACATTTCGACATATATCAGTGAGATTGTAGTTCTCGCTTTTGTATACAACTGAAATCTCTGGCGGATTGAAAACCAAAATGATTTCGCGTGTGAGTTAGTTTTAAGTTTATAATAACACACTATCATGGTTACTGATCATGCCAACATCTTGATACACAAATTATAATCAAAACGCATAAAAAGTTGAATTTGCATTGCATTCCATGCCAATAAACAAACCACGCGAGCGGATTCGTGCTGTTTGCACTCAAAATCAGTTGGATTCATCTAGAGTGCAATTGTTCACCTATGACTCGTTTTTCCATTGTTATCAGCACAAGATCTAATTGGGAGAAACTAGCCTAAGAGATAAACCAATTGGACTGGTAAGCGACTGTGGTAAGAGATTTAAACAAACGTCTTGTTCTATTATAAGAACCAAGTCAAATTCAATGGAAGTGATCACTTAATAAGCAAAGGTCATCTTGCTGGCCATTATTCTGTCGATATTGACCATATATACATAACAATCGAATGAATCTTTACGTTCTACAGCGCAATTGCATGCATTTCCAAAAAAACTTTACAAAGAATACATTATTTCAGTTTTTCGCAAGTAACCAAATGGATGATTATTTTAATCAACATTTCAGAAAAAATTTCAAATTTTATCGTTTAACCGTTTTTCCTTCGAAACTCACTCAGCATTTTTTGTTGTTCTATTCGACCTAAATGATCTGCAACAGAAACAACGGTTGACAGTTCAACCACCCAAATAAGTGATTTATTATTCACATGGTTTTCAAAGCAACTCACATTCACATGGTATAGGTACGATTTGCCATGCCACAACATCAGTCTCCAATAGAACCGATATCATGGTCTGGAAGTTGACCTGATTTTCGAACGTGCCATGAAATTGTGAAGGAAAATGTTCTGACTTGAATTGGAGCTCGAGGAAGGCATGACTATTGACAGGTTGTGTGATGCCTGTCTCAACCTCCCTGCAGAATGGCTGTAACTTTTTAATTGTTCGAATCAGATGCGTCACCTGGAACAAGCGAACAAAATTGTTACAGAAACGCTAGTGTTAATAATGTGGAAATATAAAATTTCTTACAAATTTGAAATTAAAAATAGGACTAAATTATTATGAATATTGGGCACGCGTCGAGCATCCCAAAATCACTATAAAAATGTAATCAATTTATGCATAAAATCTATATATACAGATCGATTATCAGATTCAATACGAGGAATAAAATGATATATTATTATTATTATTTATGATTGCAGTTTAGGATCAATAATATTTCAAAGTTTCTAGTTTCATGTCTGAGTGTAACTTTCATAACAAATGTTCACAGATTTCGAACTACATTGACTCACTGAATCACAGGGTGACCCTGTTAAAGTTAACCAAAGCGAATCCAATTCCAGTTGCACGTGGTACACTGAGGGTTAAATGAGTTAGCATGAAATATCAACGGGAAGCTATTTAATCCCAAGTAGTGAAATAGTTCGTGAAACGAAACCCGGAACTCATAATTTTAACCGCTTTGACCGTATGTAACTCATGTATCGTTGAGGTTAATTAAAATAAATCATGCGGTAATTATTTGATTTGATTGACATATTTGTATTTTGGGAAAGAGAATAATAAACAAATTATAATAAATGTTTCATTGATAATAATTTATAATTACATCTTCACGTTGATGATTTATAACTAGACATTATTTGGTTGAAACTAGCAAGAACGATTTGTGAGTATTGTTAGATTTATCAGCAACGAGCGCGATCAACGTGATAGACGCGTACTCTCGAGTTTTGTTATTCGATTTTCAATGTAAACCTCCAAAGTAATTTCATATACTCATAAATACAGACATAACGACGACAAATCTCAAAAAATAATTTATTTACCGTAGTTATGTGAGAATAATACATATATTACATATGATATTTTTTGAAAGGAATGTGTGAATAAGAAATCTTTGAATTTTTCAGCAGAATAAAAAAAAGCGTAGATATGTGTTTGAGAATAAACGCTCACCAATTATATTAGGTTCCGCTAGTGGTTTTGTGTTATAAAATACGAAAATGTGCATTAATAAGGGATAATATAAGACAATTATAGCAGATTGCCGGGGTAGACGTACGAGTGAAATAAATTTACATCAATCAACTTAAATTAATAAAGAGAACGATATGAGATATGCAGTTCGAGTGAATGTTGTTTAATTAACAAACATATAGCAACAAAAAACAAATTATTTCGGTCTTTCAAACTATAACAAATATTCCGTATCAATTAAACGTATTTACGTTTTTACGTCGTACGTAGATCGGTGACAAAAACACTCCTATAACCAGATAATCTCAGAATCGCGACATTCAGTACAGTCCAATTATAGAATATAGATTTCTATCCCTATTTCATAAAACGAAATTTGTTTAAACCAAGTCATTTTAATAACTCAAGTTTTTTCTCTTCATTTAAGAAAACAATTTTCTCGCATGAGTTTCCCTGTTCTTCTTATTTTTTATTGTATATACCTCATAATTTCATCCTATGGTTATTGTTAAGCTAAAAGCTTTTGAGACCATTACAACTTTGAATCACTTTAAAAATAGAAAATTTCATCAGTTTTATTAGAGTTTAGTCGCATTACGCTTCTATTCAAATCATGGTGGTGTACCTTTTAAAGCTTACGGCTGCCTAGCAAATAAAAATTGCACTGTCAAAATAAATTATGAAGCACTATATTTTAGAAATTTCACAATTGTTACAATTTACAATTTTGTATAATTTGATTTGGGACGGGAAATATAGTCTTTTATTTTTGTCCATACATCATCAATTGGATTGAAAAATGAAAAATTTATAAAACGCACCATGATAAATCCAGATCTTTTTGAAATGTGTGATCTTTCACGGTTCAATCCCTGTCATTATTATCAAATTTGCTTAAACATTATTGAACAAATTATTTGAGAATAAATTGCATGTTATGTTGGAATTTCACGGTACGTTCAAATTATGATTTTCTATTTTAGCTACAAATTAACACAAATGAAACTCACTGGTGTCATGCAAAAATTCAAACTCAAAGTTCTGTTTACATTCGCAACCTGGCTTATCCAGATGATCGTGAAACAGTTTGGGATACATAACCCAACGATCTTCGAACCTGAAACCCTGGAGATTTTTCGCTTCCTTAGGACTTCGTACATCGATCTGCATTGCATAGATCATCTTTTTGTTCACGTTTCTTCCGAAACGATTAATCTTGATTTCTGCATAATTAAACATGTCGATGATCGGATAAATCTGAAAATATAAAAAAAACCTTCGATATGACGTTGAACAAATTGCATACATTTTAAGAAAACTATAACGTTTTTTATATAAATTATGACTGATTTTTCCTAAATACTCGCGAATTATTTTTCTGGTTACTTTTTGATGCACATGTGAAATTTAATCATGTTAACTATTTTTTATTGTAAACATCCTCATTGAACCAACACGATCTTATTCATTTCCATCGATATATTCTATTTTCAACCATTTGTAACGAATATCTGAAGCGTCTTACAGGATTCATTTGTAATCTTCCACATATTCGTGATTACCGCATATCCTCTGGCTCATAATATACATATCTGGTGGTTGGAGAGAAGCGCAGCTTGTGAACATACCACTGAAATGTGCTGAACACCATAGGACGGACGAACCAGATAACGGAAGAAAGAGCAAAGTGCATGCAAATTGCGACACATCGATGATCTTATTATTGTTTCGAGTATTAATAGAAATGTGTCACAGTGTTTGTAACATCTGCCAGGCAACCAAAACCAAATCGTCAGTGACATCCTCCGAAGCAAATGCTACTGACAATGGATCTGAATCCTGCTTAAATGAACTGTATTATGGAATTCATATACTAGCAGTGCAGATAATATCTTTAGATTTGGTAGGCTACTACCAAAGAAATCGTGGTGCATACGCTACTAACTAACAACCTTTATTTAGCCAGACAAAAGAATGTACAAATCGGGCGAAAGAAATAACGCCCGAAATCCACACGGGAATTCCCGATTAACATCGAGCAACGTCCCACATCGTAACAAGCAAAATTCTATAAAGCACTGAGAGCATTCAAATGTAATATTTCTGAATCGAAATCAACGCTCTTCGAAGCAAGTAAAAACGTTACCTTGAAAATTTAATCGTTATTTCCAATCTAATTTGCTTAAATTGTATGCATCGGGATACGATAACTCAGCTTTCTGATCAACCAAATTCCAGATTCCAGACAAACCACGTTTGCGTAAAGAAAAAGCACTCGCGTTTTATCATTTCTCATTTGTTACGGGTAAAATGTAACTAAGACAAACAAAAATATGCTGACGTAACTTGGCGGGAAAACAACAAATACCAAATGACCGGGATGAAGCAACATCTGGTAGTATTATAGTGCTCGACTTTCCAGGAAATAAAATGGCCGAAACGTTTTATGAACGAAATGATCACCATTAAAAACAGTGGTCATATATTGTCCAAAAAGCAGTTTCTAAAATTCGGTTCCCGGTACAATTTCCAGATTAAATTGTTCGCCAAACTTTCATTGATAATGATGGATTCCACTAAAACAGTATATCGGATAATGTGCGATTATAACTGAGACAGTACTTAAGCAAAATACCCGGAAACGTTAGATTGAGCAATCCAGAAGTCGTTGTTGTGGTTAAATTTTAGATTTCTTTCGCGAAAATCACCAGAGACTGAAAGAAAGTCGCAGGCTGACATAAAGCAACTTATTTAAAAATTTGACAACAGCCGACTTTGACAGCTTTGGAACAACAAATATAGTTACTGTCTCACTATTACATTCTCGAAGCTCAGTCAAATGTCTCTGTGTTCAATAAATTATCTGAACTTACAGAGCTGTGCCACGTAAGTCACCAGACCTAGTCGCGGTTAATAAAACCTTGTTTCAATCATTTTTATACTGAAAACAAATTATTTTTTCCACGCCTGATACCTTCACGAACGAATACCCAATAAACGTTCGGGGTGGTTTTTGATACTGCATGAACGGCTTCGATGCCTGAACATTCATCATTCCATACTTGAACGAAATATACATTTTTCTGTAACCTAACACGGAAGTGATAAAAAATACTGCATCATCAGCATAAATTACCGCCCTTGTCTTCGAGTGATTCTCAAAACCACATGTTATTAGTGCAGTAAACTACACCAAAGGGATACATAGCTCTTTATTACCGTCACGTCGGATATCAAAGTATCTCATATTTTTGCGAAATTAGACAATCTTGTACAGAAATTTAATCCGTGAACTTATCCACACGCTTTACAAAGCATAACCATACGTCGCACTTTTACTTTGTACATGTCTGTTTCATTTTCATTTCACTTAGTGAAACTACCATTTCCGCTTCCAGCAGAAACATTTTTTTCGAAATTTGAATACTTTTTGCATGAAGACAAACACGATTTCACTCAAGGTAGGTATTTAACTGAACATTGCCTGACATAACACGATGGAATATAATTTATTTTGCATGAACGAATATATACTAATATGTTTGTTGTTTAGCTATGTGCTTCCTGTCACAATAAAAGCTTGAATTTCGAATCTCGAAACAATACTAACGAAACATTTACGAATAAATAATAATTATGTAGATCGAAATGACTAATATCACGGTTATTGTTTATTAGTCTCGCTCGTTTTATACCATATTTGATTTCTTTCAGTATGATACCAATTTGATGTTTCTCACATTCCTATATAACAAATACAACGATATATGCCAACTACTCCAATAGTAATATATGTGATCTAATTGTGGATATCTACAAAATAAATTTATTTTTGGAGACTTAAATCAATTTTTCAAGGCCAAGCAAATTTTCAAATGCCATAATAAAGAGTGGAGATATAAATACTTACTGGTGTTAACAGCTGACTCGCAGTTGTGTCCGTTACATGTCGTCTCCTTTTTTGTATGGTATTGTTGATACACAAGTGGGACACGTATAGGAATTCTGTGAAGGTGGGAATAAATATCATTGCGAGATTTTATTACAAAAAGTGAGGTTATGGTAACAACGTTTCCGACATAATCAGCGTGTATGTCATCAAACATTCTATACTGTTCAATAAATTCAATAAGCAAACAAATAGTATTTGTTTTATTCAAACTTATGCGACGTCATTACAAGATTTGCGCAAATAATCATGGCTATATTTCCAGGAAAATATCACAGTTTAGCCTGTTTGTTTTGTGATGTTTCAATTAATCGTTTAATGTGTTCGTCTTTAACAATCACTTTAGGAAATCTGAAAGTATTCGTTCACATGGTAACTGAGTTTTTTGTCTAGTATAACATTTTCAACTAGTTATTCGAGTAATGTGCAAAATTGATTGTTTTATGGAAATCTCTAATTTTTAATGAAGCAGTACGTGAAATTGTTATGAAAAAGAACAATGAATGAATGAACCACTGTATAACAACCAGATTAATATTTCGAATCATATGAAACTTGTGGGCGCTCATCTTATTTTCTGAATGAAAATGTAAACTCACGATATTCTTCTACATTTTCTTTATCTTTAATCAAACAATATGTTTATCACAGTATCGCCATATTCATCATCACAATGTACAAAAGTTTTATTAATATTATCGATTCCTATAACGTTTCACTCACTCTTCGATAATTTGAGATTGTTGGAAGTGATAGACACCACATTGTATGCAGGACTTTCAATCTCAAATTTCACCCGAAAATCGCTACAGACTTTCTTGATTTCCACGCCAGATCTTTTATTTGTAAAAATTATTTTAGCAACCAAATGCAAAACACTTCTTTCTCGATCGTACGCGTAACGCTCCAGATTCAACGGATTACAATTTGTAATATTTATCTGGAACGAATGGTGTAAAGGTTGGCATAAGCAATCAATATTGTGAATTTTCAATTCAACATTTCTATTACAATTGATCTTTAACTAATTCTGATTAAACACACTTGCTAACTAAGGAATTAAAATCAGTATTATCAGAAAACTACTTACCAATTGTAAACGTCTTTCAAGCTCATCCTTGGTTGAACCGAAATTCATAGCTTGTTGAATATCATCATCCAAACCGACATTCGCGTACATCAATGCTTTTTTGAAGCAAAAACATTTCATGTACTCGAATAACATTTGTTAGAAAATTGCATCAAATTTATGTTATCACATTGAAATCGAACTAATATTGAAGCTTGTGACAATGTACAAAATCATTCAACAAAACCACTTGCGCAATAATCTTCGACTAAAAACAGATTCATTCATTCTTTCTTCATTTAGTCCTTTGGTCGAAGACGCTCATGGATTTAGATAATATTCTCCTAACGTTTACATATATCATAGCTTTTATAATGACCAAACCGTCAAATTTGAAAAGAATAATCTATCCACAGCGCTCGCATCGATGGCACGTTCGGTGCTTGTTAAATATTAGACGGATGCTTTAGATATTATGTGATGCGTTGGTGCTTCAGGTTTCACTACCGTACTGTATTTCATTAGTGGACACGCGCTATGTACCATCATATTTGCATTTAATGTCCCATTTCGACTACGCAAAAACGTGTATAGAATCAATTGTAGTTAAAGCTGCTCCGCAAATCCTTTTATCAATTTCCGTATCAATAAGTTATTAGCAATGATTATACCATAATATTAGAAATTATGTATTGGTTTGAGCAGACTCTGTTGACTCGAGGAGAAGTAATACCTTGACAATTTACTTCGGTATTGCTCATGCTGAATATTAGTTCAAAACCTTTATGTGACAACCAAAATAAGTCTATCATTAACTTAGTGTGTGTATGTGAGTGCCTGAAGTTCTTGTGGTATTTTACCGCTAAGTATACATAGCCTTGAAAATTCCTAAACGTATGGGAGCATGAAAGAAACATTGTTTGAAGCCTCAACAAATTTTGTATTATTTGAAACTGCAACGATTTTAGGACCCTAAGCACTTTATGCCAGATTCGAAGGAAATAACGATTACCAGCACTTCTAACGGCAGTTAATCATATTTAATATTTTGAAAATACATTCTCTGCTTACTTAGTTGAGTGTCTTATTCAAATCTACAAAAGAACACTTAACCTCATACGCTGTTTCCGACATTTTTGCTGGAGGTTTTCTTAGGTAGAAGTGTATGTCAACCTTATTTTGTTCTGCTGAACTCACCTTGAGATTCATCGTGAACTCTATAACCTAAAACTTGTAGTCCCCTCTCTAAGACTGTAGCGAACGATATTTACCAACCAAATTTAGAATGGAGATTCCTACGTTATTGTTGCAAACGAATTAATTGCACTTATACATAATTATCGTGATAATCTGCGTTTCTCGCATCTCTTGTACGTAACATCTCTCTCATTAGCATTGGAAAAGAAAATACTTTACAGGTTCAAATAATAATTGTCTATTTTTTGATGAGCTCATGTGAAGACTTTCCATTTGCTAACAAGTCGATCACACTATTGAGTTATTTAGGAGAAATTGGAGCGTCTAGGTTTTAAACGATCGGCATTTAACCAACATATTCAGGCGCATGAGACAAAACACTACTTTTACTAGAGTACATGAAACAAAAGTGCTATACACATTTTCACACCTCGTGCATTTTCTCAACAATCGGGATGACATTTACAGATAGGAGCTTAACTATGTTTCGACTAAGTGTAAACTTTCTTCAATTATACCTACAGTGAAACTTTCCTGTAACAGCAGATTTGGGATTCTGAAGCCATCTTGATGGAACTTGTCATTTGCACTTGGTTATCACACATGATTTTCTTTCGAACATCTTGCTGGCAAATGATTTATTCGAACCTTGATTGGAAACTTCCACCCGACACAGCAGCTTCTCAGCGATTATCGGTTCTGTGAAGCCGATACGAGTTAGCTTGTCTTGTTGAACTGGTTAGTGGAGGATTTTGAAAATCGTGCGAATGGAATAGCATCGAGCACATGAGTGGCGTTTATCGTTGGTTTAGTAGAATATGTGGCGTGGTCAATGATATAAGAACAATCTCGTGTTAATGATAGAAGCGAGGTTGTTTCTGAGAAAATTTATTCTGTGGTTTTGTTCGAAATAAAGTGTTATTGGCACAATGACGCCACTGAGTTCATAGCTCTAGAATGTGTTGTCTACTTCAATTGGTTTCAGCTAACCCGAATCTACCCAGAGTGTTTTGTCAGACTCGTAATCTGTACAATTTCTGTCATTAAAATCACTTAATACCACAAGTCATTCTTTTGCATGTTTTTGAGGAATGTGGCGATGGTTTGATAGAAAACGTATGTTTAATCCTCTATCACATTCATCTTTCTTTCATAAACGTTGACTAACGTAATGGTACATGTATTAAACTTCTAATTTCTGAGTACAAATCCGTTCAATCTCCTCGCTGCTTTTGTGGCTGTTCCGCAAAGCAATCCAACTACAGGCCGTTTTTCTTAATTAGAACAAAATCCGTTCCATAAAATGTGTAATCTTTTTCGTTGGCTTACTAGCGTCTGGTAAACGAGTCAGCCACATTAAATTTAGCATTTTCGGCTCATTGTTAATCATATCAATGTTTTTTACGTGTGTGGTATTCAAAACGTTGTTATAATTTCCTACGAATGAACCGGCTGTTGCGGGATCTTCGTTTCAGATATGACATTTGTGCTTTACTAATTTTGCTTTGCCGTTTCGGAACATAGTCTGATAATCGGTTGATTCCAAATCCCCATGGACCTAATAAGGATAAAGACGGTTGCACGACTGCACCATATTTACTCTGGACTGCGCATCTCGATAGCTTTGCAGTGAAACCAGACCATATTTCTCACCGTCTTAAACAGCCCTAATCTATATGATTTTCGCTAGTCTAGTCAAACTTTAATTCGTAACTCCTGCATCCCTAGAAATCATACATAAGCAGAATACAGTTTCTAATCGATCGGTGCTCAAAGATGTATTCCAACGCAGTTGATTATGGAGACGTTTGTCTTGCCAATGCACCAAGTGCTCGTTATGCGCAGCAACAATAGTATCAAGGTAACAGTTAGGCTGACACATGTATGAATGCGAATACAACTTCAGATAGCCAAAAAACACTTCGCATTCGGATGTTTGATCAAAAAGAGGGTTGAAACCTTTTCTTTGATTAGATGTTGCAACAGAACAGTGAAGGTGCGAAACAAGTTTTTGCCTCCAGGGTGGCCGCTATGTCCAAATCAGCGGCTCCACCGGTTCGAAGCAAGCTGGTTTTGAGTGTCAGCAAGCAAACTTCCAACTTTCTCTAACCAATAGGAGCAGTTCAGCAGGGTCACAAATGAATAATTATGCTCGCCATTAGTTAGACAGTTTGTCAGAGGCAATATAAAAAAACTTCGTTAGAGCACATTTTAAATTAGCAGGAACTCCCCAGATCTGCCCTGGCCGTGTCACCATAACATCACCATAAAGAATTTGTGAAATGCTGGTATTCGACTGCATTTTAGATAATGGTCACGTCTACAAATGCTAAATTTTTAGAAACTTCAAATCGACAAGAAAGGTGGGTGCAAATTTATTGAAATTTGAATGTGGCTGGCAATCACAAGATGTCTTATCAAACATTACAGTTTTAATCATAATCGTTATTCGTTCATTTAGTATTACATAAAAGCCTAAACGTTCGAGCCTTGCAACATTTGATTTTCTGCTAACGTATTCGAAGGCCTTCGTCAAATCTTTAAAACTGCACTCAAAACATTAGCTAAAAAACATATTTTTTCTCAAAATAGGTTCTGGAAAAATGTCAGGAATACGGTTCATTTTCTACTACAAAAGACACATTGATATTCACAGTAAGCACAATAAGTATCAGCAAAACATTTGCTCACAAAAGTTCACATATAATGTAAATTATTATTATTAAATCTCACCTTCAATTCCTTCGAAAATGAAATAATGAGAACAATAATAAATTCGCATGAGTTACCAAATTTAACAATATGCTTTATGTTATTCTCATGGTACGAAATAGGAAATTTTAATTACGCGATTTTATAAATCTCATAAAATACATCATGGTTATCTGTCTGATATTTGTCAAGTTTGGATCCAAGAGTAAATAAGACCTGTTCTTTTTTCCTTAATTGACAGTTGCTAAATACATAAAACATTGCGCAAAAGATCAACACAATTCAACACAATTAACGTTTGAAGTGTATTATTTCCCGAATGCAACAAAAACATTCGCAGGTGTAAGCGAACGAAGTTGGAATAAAATATCAATGAACGGTCATCAATATTGAAAACTTTATATGGAAGATTAGGACATTCTTGTATTTTCTTTTGTAAAACAGACCTCAGGCAATGTCGTGTCCGTATATCGATATTTGGCCAAACATTATTTCGAGTGCCAATTTGAAACATGTAATCTCATTGCGTAACTGGAATTTTTTATATTGTTTTTATTTTTCTGGTGGAAATATCGCAAATACTCAGATTATTTATTTCACAAAAATCAATCAATCCAGGCGCGTGGGGACACGTGACTACATTTTTTGTCCTTACAAACGTTTTACAACAGCGGCATACAAGCTTTTCTTGTTTGCCATTCCTCCAGAAACCTATACTATGGTATTTAAGATGTAATTGACTGCAAATTAGCAACCGTTTGTTCACTATTAATGTGTGGTGTTATATCAGTAATCATACATCAATCAATGTCAATGGAAAGTGCATTAACCCTCTATAATACAAGTTGGATGCAATATATTTGAAACCTAGTAGCGCCGAGTGCGCAATATCCAAATTTTGCATCCACTGTTACATAATTCAAGAAATACATCAATATATAAGCTGTAATTCATCGGTCACAGCAAACTTCTCACTTCCATAGTAGCCACCTGATTTATAAAAAAATTATTAATTAATCAAAGGGTGTTTGGAGAATTTGTTCATGTGTATGCGGTGATAAACTTTGTGAATATTTCGATAGACTTGGTACTGATGAGTAGACACAAACATATTAATTAATTAATTAATAAAATTATAAATTCTAACTGAGAAACGAAAATTTGTTTAGTCTGGTGATGCTTACCAAAAAGTGAAGTATCATTCAGAAATGCTAGACACAACGAAAGCAGAATACAATACATAATGAAGCAATGAAGGCTATTCAGGTTGACGTGCTAACAGTAAGAAGTGAATTTTAATTCGATGTATTATGTATGTGATCAATCCAGCCATTTGTTTATATTAATCTGTATCTGATGGAAGGTGGCTCCCATTATAACGTGGTGGATGGAATGATTTATTGAACATGTTTGTAATTTAGCAACGTCAGTTCGTTAACATTCGTCTAAGAGATTCAAGATTTATGGTGAAAAATTAAATGGCTGTAAAATACCACCGGATAAACGTATACGAGTTTCTAAATTTGTGCCTAAAAGTTTGCGTTAAATTGGTTCCAATTGACAATGCAAAAGTAATTCTAATTTTAAAATAAAGAAGGGTTATTCTAACAGCAAATATATATTGCTGTGAATTTTTATCTTTTTTGTATTTTTTAGTATTTGTATATTTCGTGTGTGAAAAGAACGCATTAGAGTTTTTCAGTACATGGTGGCTAGCATATAAAACTTTGAAGAGTGCTTCATTTGGCTTGAAGAGTATTTTTGGCTGTAATCTGTTCAATATAAAACATTAAAGGACTTCGTAAAAGCTACGACAACAGTTTAATCCGTAAATGTTACATGCAGGTACAGATTGTGAATGGGATCGTAATGTTTCGGTGAACGTTACATCGGTTTCTGTTTTGATTGAATGCCGTATGGATTATTTAGTATGTCCGTATTACTTCAGTTCAAAAGCGATTGTGCTGAAGATTGCACAAACAAAGTTTATTCCGTCGCTGCCCGAAGGTTAGATTATGCGAAATCCGGTGTTCATTGTTCATTTTACCAAACGATGTTCATGAAATTTACATCGAAGCACATTGAAAACATTCATCTGCTAATATAATTTTCGTGACCGGAACAATGATATAGACCTAATATTCGATGATGAATCTGCTGTTAAATCACTGCCTATGGTGTAGGCGTGACACATTGATCGGGTAATTTCAGGTGATGTCAATATGCTATAAAAATACAAATCTCTACCATTTTTGTTAAATCTGTCGTATATTCGTATTAGATTATCCAACTTTCAACTAAATGTGAAATACTGAATTTTCCAAAAAAGCGGAATGTGCATTACTAAGTTGCTTGAAAAGATCAGCTGTTATTAATTATCAAAAATGAAAGATATCTAGTCGATAGATTCTGAGATTGAGCTTACTTATATTCCTCTGGCCATATGCCATTTTAAACGTGACATCTGAAATGTTATACCATTTGAACAACTTGGTTATAATCGACTTTTAGTTACTTTTTTTACTTCGAATAACATGATTAAGAAAACGAGGGTAAGGATAATAGATTCTCATGTATTAATACGCTCGTTTGCTTGCATTTCCGTCACACACATCAGACGGACGAGTTAGTGCATTTTGCGATTATTAGTTATGAACAGTATGGTATGAATCCGCATGCTCTTAAATCAGGTTGCCATGTAAACACTGTATACTTGAATGCTACTGTTGCATAGGGTTCGGACAACCAACCACAATGTTCAATATCATTATATTCATTAATTAATTATTCACATAAATACTTGCCAAAAAGTGTTACGACAGCTATCGCGAAATTCATGTTTTCTTGTTGTGAACATCTTACATATATAGCTTATATATGTAAATGCTAGCCAATAAAATTGCAGCGAACACGTTAACCTTGTGATGATACCATTATGGCAGGTGTTTAAATGCAAAATTTAAACGTATTCCACTAATAGATTCGTTTTATAAGAGTTTGAGTAGTGCATGGTCTTAAATGAACTGTCACGTTTAAGGGCTCTATTCAGCATGATTGTCTCTTAAACAAATACGAGGTTGTTTCATTAATTGAGAAGCATTCATTTGTGAATAAAGTGCATCTTAGGATCTTCGTAATAGTTAAACAAGTAAATCATTTGAGGTGTTAGGAGGAACTGTCTCGCTATCGTTATGGAATATTCGTCAACAGAAATATCATAGGAAGTTGCATTACATAAATTATATAAATATTTTGTAGATTGGAATTATTATACAAAAATGTTATCACGCTTGTTGCTCATACAACGTCTGAGAGTCACAAGCGAATAAAAAGAAAAATGTGGGCAAACCCAGAAAGAACTAAAAATTAAACAAACTGAGACATTATTATGGTAGGAAAACATTTTAGCTCAACAATAGCCTTAGCATAACCAGCTCTATTTAGTAAATTTTCGATATTTCCCAAAAATCAATAGGGATATTCACACACCGCATGGTTTATCATCGAGTTTAAGAGCGGAAACCCTGAGATGTTCATTGAACACTCGGATTCTATACGTTATTAGTAATATTGAAATAGTTTTGAGTACAAATACTAAAAATAAACTTCGTTGTGTTCTTAACAAACTTTAAGATCGCATGTGCATGGCTTTCTATTACAAGCTGTTCCACAAACTTCCTTTTCTGACTGAGACGTGCTATCACTTAACCCGGGATTTCAGTACTGCGCCATTTCAGAGTTTATATTAGTTGAACAATTGCATTTATAGTATTATTAGTATTTATATTAGTAATAGAAATGTAATTTAAAACGATGATGAACGATGTAAGCGGCCCAACGAAAAGTGCGATCTTGTCCACAAAATTATACGTCACAAAAGTAGAACCTTTTATACGCGGTGCATGTATCGCTTTTATCCAGTTATTATAATGCTGATATGTTGCAGTGATTGACGATATTGCATATGTAATGTATTTGCAAATTCGCCATTCAATACTGTTTCAGCTCACATGGTAACGTGAACAAAGTAAGTACTATACGCGATATATGAATAATGGGTTATTATGTGGATTTTATCGAAAATCATCCGGAAATGTTGACATTTAAATAAATGGTTTACTTGAAAATTCTGCATAATTAGGGTGTTACTAAACGGAATAATGTTTATGTTTCCGTCCATGTTATGCATAACTCACTGAAAATCTAAGATTGCTTTATGCGAGTGATTACAAAATTTTTGCAGTTGAGATGAGATTGATACTACTGGATTTATGTAACCTCGACCGAAATAAGCTGCGTTGCGAAATTTTTTAAGCAAAAATGGGCTTACCAATTTTCGCACAATAAAAAATTATGTCGAGTTGGTGATGAGAAAATGACGAGCAGACATAAATACGCTAGAATGGATGTTCTCGTGTCGATTGTTGGCGAAATTTTCAGACATTTATGCGACATTTAATAAATTCCTACGTTAATGTGTAGTGAGATATCTATGCATGTCTACCATTTGTGGAAAATTCAACCTTCCTATACTTTTCAAAAGTAGTACATTTGATAGTCAATAGTCAATAGTCTATTGTGGTAAAAAAAGCGACAAGCCTAAAAGAAAACCACAGGATGTTGTACACATGGATTCGAAAGTTTAGGGTTAAAATTAAGGTCCGAATGAAGAAAAACGTTGATACTGTAAGGGATGGTTTATACTTTCAGCAGAAAGCAGTTTGTGCGCTGAGAATCGGAAAAAGTGCAGTATCATAGAGTATAGAAAGTTATAGCTTTTCAAACGTTATTGAGCAAATGAAACACGTGCATAACTAAACGGTCCTTAAAGAAAGAAAGAAAAGGGGCAGACACAACAAAAAGTGGTAGATTGTTCCACGAACACACGAACGGCAAAAAAGTGTTTACGACAGTCCAAACTGCTTTGTTGATGGGCAATTTTTAAATGATGGCCACGCGTACGATTGCTGGTAGCAAGCACTAGCAGTTCTTTACGGGGATGGCATTCATCAGTGAATATCCTGTAAGCCAGTATCAAGTCGCCACGGATTTAACGGTACTTGGATGAAAAGAGGTTTAGTGCAGTGAGACGATCTTTGTAAGTATAACACTCGAGCCCCTTTACCAGTCTCGTGGCATGACGTTGACGCCTCTCAAGTACAAGTTTGTCACGCTTCAGCCAAATGAGAGCGAACGTACGAATTTAGGAGGGCTGGAAAGAGGCGTATGTCAAACCGACCAAGAGCTCCCTTCAGTAGACCAACGTTTCGTTTCGCCACACGTGATGCCTTGATACATTGAGCCGAACATCCGAAGTCGTTCTGAACTAACACACCAAGGTCTCTCTCTTGTCGAATAGCGAGGAGCTGGACATCACCCAGGGTATAAATGGGGTTACCCTATTTTCGGATGCGAAGTACACGACATTTTCCAGCATTGAACGGTAAATAGTTCGCTACCGACCAGGCGTAAAGAGACTTTAAATCAGACTGCAAGTCGCTAATAGCGTTTGGGCAAGAAAGCTAGCGCCATATTTTGATGTCATCAGCAAACATTAAAAATCGGGATGTCACTTCGTTGCCGATGTCATCGACGGATAAAAGAAAAAAGTCATGGTCCAAGAACCGATCTTTAAGGTACTCCACATTCAGTATGGAAGGTCTCGGAAACTGTTTCACGCACCCGCAGACGAAGAGTCCTGGAGGACAGAAATGCAGCTATCCATGCCAAGAGTGGAGGGCCAATTCAAAAAGTACGTAGCTTATTAATAAGTGCAGCGTGGTGAACTCTGTCAAAAGCCCAAGAAAAATCAAGGTAAATAACGTCCACCCCGCATCCATGGTTGACTGATCTGGTCCAAATGTCTCTAGCTAGGAGTAAACTTGAAGTGCATGAATGACCACGGCGAAATCCATGCTGCTCACTAGTGATCAGACCCGATAATTCGAATTCGCTCATTATAACTTCTGCAATGATCGACTCTATAATTTTGAACAGCACCGGAGTTAATGTAACTGCCCGATAATTCCCTGCGTCACTGCGGTTACCTCCTTTGAATATTGGAGTTATTATGCCTTCCTTCCAACCGTCTGGCACTGCAACCGTGTCTAACAAGCGCTAGAAATACAACGCAAGAGGTTCAGAAATGGCATTAGCGACTGCTTGTACCGCCTTTGGCGTCATTTAATCGATTCATGCAGAAAAATTAAGACGAGGCAGCAATAGCTGCTTTCTTACTCGGGTAGCAGTAAATGTAACCGATGAAATATTTAAGGGAAGATCAGGCTGCAAAAATAGCGTTAACTCGTTGCCGAATGCGGAAGATTGGCATGAAATGAGAAATCAAGGCATGTGCGGCCTCATTCACACTTGTGGCCGGACCTTCATCAGTTTGTTGTGACGGGATACCAGAGCGAACCTGTTGCTGCTAGTTGACATACTCATATAGTGACTCTGGGTTACACGCAAACCGGTTTGCAAGGAAAGTCTGGTGGTGCAGCTTGTCTTGGCGTACCAGTGTAGTACAATAATTACGAAAATGTCGGTAGCACTCCCAATCGGATAGCAATTGACTCACTTTAAAGCGATTCCATGCAGCGTCTCTATAACACATCCATTTGCGTGTTCTACTGCGTACGAAATAATTGTGACGTTTCGATTTCAAGAGAATTGTCTTAGCCACAGTAGAATGGCTCAGAAGCAAGAGCCATTTTGTTACAAATTCAGTCCAAGTCACTGTAGGAGTGTCATTGAGAAAAAAATCAAAAGTGTTTGCCCACATGATGTCTCGAAACGTATTATAATTTTTTACAGTCTTGATTTTACCAGACGTTTGAACTGGATAGCTCGCATAACAAGTGTAACAGAACGTTACGACTACATGATCACCTTTTACAAGTGGCGGTTCAATGTGCGTTTCTTCAATCATCAGCTGTTCATTGGTTAGCAGCAAATCCTCCACGGAATCTTTTAGGTTCGCACACATTGTTATATAGCGGGTGAGTTGATATAAGTCCATCAAGTTCCGATGCAAAGAAATCACTTGCATGTATTGTTGATAAACTAGGCGAATTAAAGTCTCCCATCAGTAATACATGACTGTATTTTAAAGATAAAGCATGTCGCATGGACTCAATAAGTTTCCTATCAGCATCAGGATCGTTTTGCGGAGGGCGGTAAACGACACCCAGGAGAACATAATCCTGCATTTTGTGATGAATACGACACCAAAGTGAGTCTACAGGATTTAAGCAGTGATGAAATAGAGGTTCACAAATAAATGAGGATGCAAAATATAAGAGAACCCCACCGCATTGGTTGGACGATCGTTACGAATGACTGACATTCCAGTGAGTGAAATTTTTGCGTCTGTTACAGAATGCGACAAACAACTCTCAGTAATAGCAATGAGATCAAAGGGTTGAGAAGCATGCTGATTACGCAATTCCGGGCGTTTGCTGATGAGACCTTGGGCGTTTGTGTATAAAAAATTCAGGCTTTCTCTGGAAAGACAGGGATCCGCATCGTAGGAAATAATTGTGCCAAATCTGAAGTAGTCGGCTGTTGGAGGTTTTTTAAGGATGATGTAGATACGTCAGGAGATGGAAGTACCGCTGTGTTTAGAGGCTACTTGGGTTTGGCTTGTCAGCAGCCGCTCGCAAGCAAATTTCAGCCGGGGCTAGGTGTTTAAATTGGTACCATGCCTGTAGAGCAGTGTGAAACATATCTTCAGAATGAAAAGTAATTTCCAATGTCCTTGGATCCTGGACCTTGTAACTGAGCGAATTCGGTAAGCGTTTGACGGCGGTAGTGAGGGTACTAGAAATTCTGCTTCATGACTGAATAAAACGCCACTGATCACAGTCGTGGGTCGCAGATTTAACGGCATTGTCATCAACGAGTTCCGGAACGCCATAGATAAAGATATTTTGTTTGTCACTTGCTTCTTTCTGATTATACGACGGCTGCTTTTTCAGTCGGCGTTCACTCCAGGGAATGTCCAGATGCATACGAATCGCAGTTGACCCCTGGTTCAAAGTGTGAGCGGCAAGCAAGACATTTTCGGGAACGGGATGAGGTACGAGTTTTTTTCAATATGCAACGGTTGAGAATTTGGAGAAGAAACATTTATTCCCTCTAATTGGCTCAGTCGCTTTTCAAGGGATGCTATTTTTCGATTGTTGATCTAACAGTTCATGCAGAAAACGAACAATGGGTTTGTTTGTACAGGCTTTGCATAAACAGCGCATAGGTGAATTGTTTTGGTGGGCAATAAAATCAGCAGGCGTCAAAGCTGAGCAATTAGAATGAAACCAGGTACAACAAATGCTGCATTCTATTCCTTCTAAAACCGAAGTTGAACATCCGGTTTCACCGCAAACGGCAAATCCCGGTGAGCTTTTGGATTCCTGAGATTCCTTACGAGTAATTGGTTGATTTGGTGTAGTTGACGAGTTACGACGAACAGTTTTGAGCCACGGAGAACCATTGTCAGTAATGTAATATTAAAAACTTAAATTTGAGATATGTTATGTTTACGAATTCCATGGAAAGGGATTCTTGAGCACGTTGACTCAAAAAATCACTGCAACCAACATAGAAATCTAAAAGCCAGTTGAATGGAAAATGAAGATTCATTTGCGCTAAAATCGCGGACGTCGAGTAACGTTTATAAAAGTGGACAATATGTCTACAAATTATTTATGCAAAATTTATCAGTGATTTATGGATGGTGATAATGAAGAAAACATTTCAATTTTATTGATTGTACACTCTATATGTTTTATAGCTATATAAAATTGATACATTTAGATGGATAGTTATTTTTTCACCATAATTTCTTATTCTTGATTTTTTAAATCGATCATGTCAGTCCTACATGTAGGTAGATTTAGATGCTCGAAAGTGTATAGCGTCGATGGATTTAAAGGTGGGAACGCAACAGAATAATAATCTGCAAAGAGTTAGAATCTGATCGAAACGCATGTGATCGGTGTGATTCTAGAAATCAATAAATGCAGATTAATAAATCGAAATTAACTATTGCAGAACGGATGAAAAAAAGAATCAAACATTTCACTACGTTTTATGAAAACCTGACGAACGAAAAAGCGTTACGTGTTTTTTTTTCTTACTGTCCTACAGATATAACTTATCTAACTCTCGCTATATTGTCAACAAACACTCCGCAAATCTCACTTATACGAATACTCATCAGTAAACTCCATTATATCATTCAATATTTGGCTTTCGTCGGTCCCTATTACAAGCACTGGATTCCAGTTTGGCATTTATTTGAATTCATTAACAGATTTTGTTTGGTCTCGGAACGGATTTGAACCCATGACCATTGTCATTGTAGTCTTACGATATTCGCTTCCATTTAACGTTCTACTAATCGCGATAGATACTACCTGAATGTTTTGCCAGACTGAGAGATTTGAGTTTTTTGGCATGCCCTACCAGTCGAGACGTAGCTTTAAAAATCGATTGTGTCCGTCGAACTAAACAGCTCTTCACGTCTGGTTTTCACAACAGATTTCGTGTAACCCGAAACCGAGTAAATCGGATTAGTATTTTCGATCCATGTGTTTATAACGATCACGTTCTAAATGTTTCGCCACAAGCTCAAACTAAATCTGATTTAATACCTGTTAAAATAAATAGATTTGTTGGCGACCACAAACGATGGTGCTAGCTTATCCTTGGCTGATTAGGCATATTATTCTAATCAAATATATAAACACTCAACAAATTTCATGAAGGTTTATTCACGATGGTTGGATGGCAGCTCAGGCCGAAATGCGTGCTTTCATTGTCGATTGTTGTTATGAATTTTGTGAATATTTATAATCAATTAGTAATGATACGTATTGACAAACATTTTTACTAACTACTAAATGGATGCTTCATTTTCGT
>JACCGJ010021075.1:21579-36497 GCA_013407085.1 Atriophallophorus winterbourni | reverse complement strand
GTTGAATGTAAGCAATGTAAAATATGTGAACCCAAGTTCATGTGTGCAGTCGATTATATGAATGGGCTTATTTTTAAGGAGGATTGATCTAACTGGTATTATATATATTAACCCTTAACGGTCGAATGGGTCAAATTCGGTACACAAAATTTAAAGGTTTATGATAGGATAAATTAGACGGATCACTTTCGTGTGCCGGGAGTATCGGATTCGGCACACTTTCTGCTCTCGTTTGATACGCGTTTGAGACGGCTGAGCCATGCGACGCGCCAGTTGTCAACAAACTTCGGAAGTGAGGTGACGCTTGTAAAATAATTCAGGCAGTTAAGGGTTAAAGGCAGAAACTTAGATTTATCTACACAGAATGAGAGACCATTAATTTAACCCTAGTTGGATAATGCAGCTAAATCATTGTTCAGCCTGGCAATATAAGATTTATGCGTCTGAAGATGGGAAAGAGATGACAACTTTCATGTCGTCTGCAAACAGGAATAGTTTACTATGGCATATGAATGTATGTACATCGTTTGTATATAAGAGAAAAAGTAATGGACCGGAAACACTGCTTTGTATCAGGCCACTTGGAATCAGCAGGGTGCGCGATCTGTGACCATTGACTTCAACGCAGTATGTGCGATCTGTAAGGAAATATGTTAACCAAGAGATAAGATTCCCACCTATACCAAATAAACTCAGCTTTGATAGTAACAGTTTATGTGGCACTGTGTCGAAAGCTCAAGTATCAAGGAAGACAACTATGATTGCTAAACCATTTTCAATTGAGCTTGTGATGCAGTGTAAGTATTCTATCTTGCAAGCGATGCAGGATCTTTTGTCAAGTATGCCGTGCTGTGCCTTAGAAAAGATACAAGGTGTAAGGTATTCTTGTATAACTTTGTTTACAATTATTTTCAAATAATCTTGATAAGAAAGCTTTATGGTTTATCGGTCTGTAGTTTGTGACTAAGTGTTTGGAGCCAGATTTGTATCTTGGTATAACAATTGAGTTTTTCCATTCTGTCGGAAAGATACCGGATTCGATAGATGTGTTGAATAAGTTGAAAGTCTTTGCCACGCATTTTGCATATGGCTGGAGATATGCCTGTTCTGTCAGGTTTACTACCGACAGTTGCTTTCTGACAGAATTTACTTGTCACTCAGGTTTCTACTCAAAGAATTTCGGTATACCAGGCGAGGGATGTTGACTGGTTGTATAAACATAGTATGACTTGTTGTACCTAGAGTTGAAGTTTATAAAGAATTCTTCACAAATAGCATCAGCGGAACTGAACATTGTTTAAGCTTCGGATGAATTACAATATATGATAATGAAATCTATGTTGCAGGGTGAGTTGGATGATGTTAGCTTGAAAAGCTTACTTAGTGATTTTAGCTTATCCCGGCTTATAATGGCTCTGTTTTCGTAAGCTCTGAGTGTGTTATCTAAAGCAGATCTGTGACTTCGTAAAATTTCATAAAAATGAAGAAGAGCAAAAATGTCATGCGTTTCCAGGGTAAAAAATGTAGCTTCATTATTTTTCCATTTTCTGGGCTTTCGTTAATTTTGTACGCCTAATGAGCTTATGGGACTCCACATAAGTGAACCTTTGATTTTTGAATGAAATGTTGAAGAGACCGATGTGAAATCACTAGAGAGGGAGTGAAGTAAGATATATATGGATTATAAAATAAAGGTTGGTATAGATAATGATGATAATAGGATGGATATTGTGTAATGGTCGCTGAATAATAATACAGTTGAATTGTACACAAATGTATAGGAGGAATTGTTGAATGGTGATACTTTTGCTTATATGGTAGGTTGTTATTAGTAGGAAAACGAGAAGAAGTTTTAATTTGGTTATCGAGACTAGGTGAACCTCTTATTTCATTATTTATCTTCATAAGTTGTTGGTAAGGTTGCCTAATTACTGCCTCACGGAATGTAGCAGGATTTGGTAATAGGGGTCGTGTTTGTCTTAACGAGGCTCGCATAAAAGCAATGACTGTGTTCCACACATACCATGATTATCAGGTGTAGGTGATGAACTTTGGGAATTATTAGAGTTAGTTTTTATTAAAGATTCACATTGCATCTCTTCATTCTTATTTGAGGTAATTTTAATTATAGAGGAACTACTAAATTTGCGCTTTTTCATAGTTGAATTTACGTTGCATGGGCGTCAAGTGGAGTTTCATGACCACTTTCCAAAAGGTTTTTATTATCAAGTAATTAGGATGCAAAACTCTTATCCGAGAATTTTAATAAAACAAGAGTCCGCTGTTTAATATTGTTTTACGTAGACGGACTAAGATTAAACATTCCAAATGTTGAAAATATACGATTTTTTAAAAATCGTTTAGACGGTATTCATTTGCAACGTTAAAGATGATAACATTCTTCGAACGAACTTCTCTTTGACATATTTCTGTGCACAAGGTTTTTTAAATTTATTAGCTTGGATCAATATATCTTGGTCAATACCTATATCAGGGTTCATGAGCGACAAAAGAGGTTCCAGAGAATAATAGGTGGAATTGCATGTTGTTTCTGAGTTCTAACACTTCCGATTATAACATTTTTAATTTATTCAGGATAACTGAAGTGTTATTGTTCAATCTGACAGTACATATACTTGGCGTGGATATTTTACGAAATTTAATTCGAGAAGAGAGTAAGGTTTCAGAATGCATTATTCAAAAAATTTATATCATAGATTCAACATATATTATTTTAATAAGATTCAGGTAAAATATGTATAGAGAATACGTTGAATAAAACCGGCGTAAATGTAATAAGTGAAGATGGATCACGTTACAAATTTGAGCAGCCCGCAACTTGTCTTTGTTTCTTTAACAGTAGCATTTAAGTCTTGCGACAATGGTACTTTTATGTCGTTTTTTTATTCGGGGTTATGTAATTGTTTGGAATACTGGATTTCAGTCAATTTAGATGTTGTCTATTTCATTCCTCAGAAGGTTTCGCCTGTGAGGATATCATTGTTGGTTTGGTATTACAAAACCTGGCATAATAACAAACACTAGGTAAATATCTCTATTATAATTGCTATCAAATCCGAGCTAGAGATTTGTCTCATGTGCATGGCCTCTCGAAAAACTAGCTTAACACACCAATAACCACTCTATACGGGACAATACCACCTTATTCAAAACCTTTATCGCCAAGAACGTTGCCCACAATCATCAAAACCTACTTAATTCCAACCATGGAGCATGTATCTCAATCTTGGACTCAATTGTTACAAAAGGATATACAACTGCTTGATAAAATGAACCATCGTGCAACCAAACCTGTAAGTGGTTTCCAGCAGGAAAGCACGAAAAATGATTGCAAATTTTGAGCCTTCTCAACCCCATCAAATAAGCTTTCGGTATAATGTGATACTGATGTACAAAATATTATATTCCCCATATATTCCTTTAAAACATTTTTTTGAATACGCTCAGTCACTCAGCGACACTACAAATTCCCCACTGCCGAATTTGCCGTCAGCGATCATTTTGCTATGTTCTTTCTATTTACTTTTTATAATGCTCAACCTCGAATCTATCGTTGCAGCTTTCAGCGTCGAAACATTCATTGCAAATTCGGATAGCTATTCGTTGCGTAACGATTTGATTACACCTGTGTATTAACTCATGGTAAGTATTCAATTGAACTATACATCACATTACATCATTAATTGTTATTCCTTTTTCATGAACGATTATATACTATGCTATGGTAATTGGGAGGCTATGTTTTTTATGAACATTAATACTTGAAAGTGTTACAAGCGCCTTGAGTGGTGGTTCCATGCGAAGCCTAAGTAAGATAATTTTGCAATAATTGCACAATGTGGAACAATTTTAAAGGCTTTCTTATTATTAGCCAATACATCTCGAACTTCTAGAGCCGAATCTGAATGATTGTGTTAAGTAATGAATAAATTCAAGTCGACATATGATGCAAAATTTTCTGTTAAACATTGTTGACATTGTAGAAATGGTTCGGAGTCACAAGTATTTCCGTAAATTTTATGTAAACGTTTGTGTGGGTAATGGAGCGATAATGGGATACTTTATTTAGGGATGCAGACGTGCATATTTATATAAAATAGATTGTTTAAATTCTAACGCAAATGTTTTTAATTTGATGGATTAAATTGAGAGAACGGTTAATAAGAACAAAAATAATCAACTCTCATTCGCACATTGCTTTTAAAATGCCTGTGATGTCAGGTTTGTTGAACCTTGCAGATCGCCTTTTGAATACCGTTTGTCCATAATCAACTCACTCATTAATTACAATACACTCTTTATCCACACACGGTTTTCGTTCTTCTGTGGTTGTCTCGGTGTCAAAATTGTATGTGGATATAACTAGAATACACGCATCCTGAAAATCCATTCTCTCACTATCCACTAAAAATTGGTGAGCCCGAACACGCATTCAATTCGATTCGCGCCATGAACCATAATACAAATAACGAAGACAAAAAGAAAGAGGATTTTATCAGTCAATTCACATTACTTGTCTCCGACAAGACAAATCCACGCTTCTGGTTTGCACAAACCGAAGCTCTATTCGAGACATACCGTGTTCCAACGCAACGCAAGCGCTACAACCGCATTGTTTGAGTGCTCCCAACCTCCATTGTCAGAGAAGTTGCCGATTTAATTTATGACCGACCTGCCACAGATCATTACGATAAGCTCAAATATGCGATTATCTGTCGAATTGGTTCAACAGTGAGCAAAACTTGCGAAAATTCTTATCCAGCTCTGAGCCAGAAGATCGAACGCCTTCAAAAAACTTACGCCATTTGTTACATTTACAGGGTACACAAAAGGTTGACGAACGAGTAATACGACATATCTGGGTCTAGAGTCTGCCGAACGATTTTCGCAAAGTTCTGGTTATCATGAAAAACGAAAGTAACCTAGACAAGCTTGCTCAAGTTGCTGATGAAGTCTATGACATCTCTCGTAACACATCAATCTACACGATCAGCCAACCAATTTCCACCCCTTGTACTTCCAACGCAGATTTGAACAATGATATATCTGATTTGAAATCACAGATAAGCAATTTGACTTCACAATTCCAGCACTTAAACAGAAGTCGAAGCCGTCCTCGCAGTGGAAAGAACCCCTTGTAGCTTCAAACATCACACAACAATCAGGAAAGCCGCGAAGACAGGCAGTGGAAGCGGCATCTCTGTCTGGCAATAACACCAGCCGCTTATGCTACGTCACTGATGGTTCAACAAAGATGCGTTTTCTGATCGACACGGGAGCCGAACTGAGCGTCATCCCACCCACAAACTCAGAACGCAGAAACCACTCTTCATTGACCCTACAAGCGGTGAACGGTACTCGAATAACCACATACGGCCAACGATCATTATCGACCGACCTCGGTCTGCGACGAAACTTTCGATGAATTTTCACTGTTTCCGATGTCAAAACTCCTATCCTGGGATCCGATTTCCTTTCACACTTTAATCTTTCAGTCAACTTATTGACAATATCACAAAGATTAACACCGTCGGCTATTTGTGTAATTCACCCATACAAAATATTCGAGTCCTGATTCCAGATACTGCACCGAATTACGTTTTTCTCACACGACACCCGTGTGAAGCATGACATCAAACACCATATTTCAACCTGTGGACCGCCGGTTTTCAGTAGATCACGCAGACTGGCGCCTAACAAACTTGAAGCTGCCAAACGAGAATTCGAGCATATGATGGAACTCGGAATAATCCGTCCATCAAATTCACCTTGGGCCACACCTCTTCACATGATCGAAAAGAACAAACCAAACGCCTGGCTTCCATGTGGCGATTATCGTTCTTTAAATCGTGTAACGATACCAGATCGATATCCTATTCCGCGCATACATGACTTTGCACTATCTGTTCACAAAAAATCTGTGTTTTTGAAGTTGGATTGAGTGCGCGCATATAATTAAATCCCCATAGCTGACGAAGATATTCCCAAAACTGCCATCACCACTCCATTTGGTCTGTTGGAATTTCTCAGGATGCCATTTGGTCTACACGATGCTGCACAGACCTTCCAAAGATTTATTGACCAAGTTTTCCTTGGTATAACTTTCGTTTACGTGTACATTAATGATGTGCTAATCGCAAGTACAAATCCCACTGAACATCTTGAACAACTTCGTGAACTATTTCTACGTCTATCCCACTACGGCATTGTGGTTAACCCCGATAAATATCTGTTTGGTGTGAGTTCTGTCAAAATTCTTGGACACGAAATTGAAAGTTCCGGTATAAAACCGATACCTCAAAAACTACCAGCTATCCAAGATTAACCATGTCCCAGCTCCATCCGTCAAGTCAGACGCTTCTTGGGTTTGGTCAACTATTATAGACGCTTTATTTCACAATGTGCTATCATTTCACAACCATTGACTGATTTGTTACGTGGAAAAAAACGTGAATTTATAATGAATGACGAAGCCATCAAATTATTCGAGCAACTCAAATCTGCACTAAACAAAGTCACTCCACTGACTTACCTATCAACGCACCCCAATGTTCGGTTGTCTCTCGCTACAGACGCATCGCAAGAAGCAGTCGGCGCAGTCCTTCAACAAGAAGAAGACAATATCACCAAGCCACTCGCTTTTTTCTCTCGTCGTCTTCAAACAGCTCAAACTCATACAGTACGTTCAGCCGTGAGTTACTGGCTATCTATTATGCAATACCATATTTTAGACATTTGCTTGAAGGCCGTGATTTCACAGTATGAACCGATCAAAATCCCTTAACTTTTTTCTTCCTGCACCATCGGATCGATATTCACCTCGAGAAATACGTCACCTGGATTATATCTCGCGAGTGACTTTCGATATCTTTCCGACTCGTCAAACACAGTTGCGGATACATTCTCTCGGATTCAGTTAAGAGCTATCGACCTGCCTGGAATCGACTTTGAGCAATTAGCACGTTCGCAGCAAAATGACCCTTTATTAAATCGGCACATTAATTCACAATCTAGTAAAATCCGCTGTATTCCGATACCTAATTCCAATTCTTATCTGGTTTGTGATGTGTCTACTGGTAAAGCCAGTCCAATTGTCCCATCAGATTTGAGACGTACCGTATTCGAGCATTTGCATGGTTTATCACATCCCGGAGTAAAAGCTACTCGAGAGCTGATTAGCTCTCGTTAACTTTGGTCGGACATGCATAAAGACATTCAACTGTAGACCAAGAGTTGCCTCCGATGTCAACAGAGTAAAATCCAACGTCACACCATCAGTTCCCCTGGTGTATTTCCAATTGTTACTGAGCGCTTTCAGCACGTTCACTTGGATCTCGTTGGTCCATTGGCGGTCTCTAACGGTTGCTCCTATATATTGACCTGCGTCGACCGTTTTACCCGTTGGCCATTGGCTGTAGCCATACCAGATATCAGTGCAGAAACGGTTGCGAAAGCTTTCGTTCAACATTGGATCAGCAACTTTGGTGTACCGAACACTATTACCACTGACAGAGGTTCTCAATTCCAGTCAACGCTTTTTCGGGAATTGAATAGAACACTCGGTACAAAGCACATACAGACTACAGCCTATCATCCTTCTTCAAATGGCTTAGTCGAAAGATTTCACCGGCAACTCAAAGCCGCAATCATGAGTCACGGGAATTCAGAACGTTGGTCCGAGTCATTGCCCTTGGTGCTTCTTGGTATCCGTACAACCGTGAAAGAAGACCTGGGTTGCTCAGCTGCTGAGATGGTGTACGGGAGTACACTTAACCTACCTGGCGAATTCCTGACATCTTCCGATTCACCAAATGATCTTACAGCTCCACAATATGTCAGTCGCCTTCGCAGCTTCATGAAATCATTACAAACTATCCCAATCCGCCAACACGCTCAACCGTTCTACATCCCAGGCGACTTGTTTACCTGCGACTTTGTGTTTGTGCGTGCTGCTCATGTACGTCGACCACTTCAACCACCATGCACTGGTCCGTACAAGGTGCTTAGCAGGAATCCCAAGTATTTCGTTATTGAATGGAATGGATCAAAAGAAACAGTCAGTATCGATAGCATAAAAGTCGCTTACATAGAACCAACATCGGAAGCGAAAGCAAATACCCATTACCTTAGTGCCTCAAACTACCCTACCCTAACAGACAAACACTTTCAGGTCGTAAGGTCCATTCTCCCCGAAAGTTTGATTTTATAGCCTAATGCTTTTTCGAGCGTCCTTTTCTTGTTCCCGATGCTCTAGGAGGGAAATTCTATAGTAATTTGTAGTCTTATGTTCTGTATCATCTTAATTTGTTAACTTAGACATTATCGTTTCCTTTCGATAACCGAAAACGCCATATTGATTTATCACCCACATTTCACCGATTTTTGTTCGTTAACTCAGTGAACGATGTTCACCTTTGGAATACCGTTTGTACATAATCAACTCACTCATTAATTACAATACACTCTTTGTCCACACACGGTCTTCGTTCTTCTGTGGTTGTCTCTGAGTCAAAATTGTATGTGGATATAACTGGAATACACGCAGCCTTAGAATCCATTCTTCAATATCCACTACAACTTCAGCTTCAAAACGTCCTCATCAATGGCTACAACACCATTATCCATTATACTAGATATGTATGGCTATGCCAGTATGCGGCGACGGTTGTATGCGAATAATTGTTTTGGTGTACAAGTATACTCGTCAATCGAGGGCTGCTCGTAGAGGATAATTTTGCTGCTTTTAAATGCCGTGCAAATGTTTGTAGCTTTGTCGGTCGTTTTTCCTGCTTACTAATAGCGACCACTGCCTTTGATGTTGCCGAAATATTGTTCGAAGCTCCTTGTCAATCAAAGGAGACCTTTCGCCTTACGTTGACTTGTCGATAAGTGAACAGCCAATTCAACACCGGTCCACACATTTTCTCAGATCACCATCCAACAATCTTCAAGATAATCCGATTGACCGAAAGACCAATCGAGACAGGTGGCAACATTACGTAACTTATCCGCGTCCACGTATGAAAAATTTCGTCTGGGGATGGGATCTGTTGTCCAGCCAATTTTACGCTTCCTTTAAACACATAATGTGGCATATCAGCTACAACCAATTGAAAATTCAATATGTACATCATTTCACATATCTTCGTTCAACTGTTGCGGTCGACCTCTCGTTTGACACCGAGATGGATAGGCGCGGCTTAGCACGAGCAATTGCCCTCTTACCCCGTTTAAACTCTCGTGTTTGGGGTAACCGCAAGCTAGACATGAAGAGAAAAATGATGAAATACAGGGAGTACGCACTATATATTTTACTGTAAGACAGTGGACTACATGAACAAAATACAAATGGAAGCTGGGTGCTTTCCGTTGAATTAGCATCCATCGCATCTTGAACATATCATGGATGGACAAAGTAACGGATGCTGAAGTGCTGTCTAAAGCTGGTCTACAGAACATATTAACCCTACTACGACAGCGCCGCCTACGCGGCGGTCGTATTCTGAAAGATCTACTGTGGTGATTTTAAATCATGTAGTCAACGTTCAAGCAGGCAACGTTTGCAAAAGCTCTTGACATTGACCCTCAGAGTTGGGACAAGGTTGCACTTGATCGCACATTCTGGAACCCCTCTAAAGCGTCATATCCAAGATAACACGGCTCTCAGATGCTGAACTTAGATTTTACCGTCAGCGTACAGCTGACATCATTCGTCTGAGTATTGCCTATCACTGAGCACTGCGAGAGAGGTGGCCCTCCCTGATTCTGCCGGTCATCTGCGCTTGTGGTGTACATCTTTGGTCAACATCGACTGAAGAAGGCCAACAATCAGCAAAACCCTTTGTGATTATACGATCAGGAAACTTCGTATAATCATTGTGTTAGGGTACAATAGAAGTTTCGCATCAATGATCATCTGAAAATTGAAGATTTTGACGCAGAGACCTTGCTTGTATGCCAAAACACAACGAACACACTAGCTTGCCGACAAGTAAAGGTGCATCTATGGATAGACTGTGGTAAAATTACCGAAATTCATTTCGCAAGATTCTTTTTGAGTCTGGACAAGCGGGTAGCAGCTCAGATTGCGTCATTATTCCCTAAACGCGTAGAGACAGAACGCCTGATCCAAAGAAGGGTTGAGTCATCACACATACGCTAAAATTAGATATACACACCAGCGTCACAAAAATAAGTACACCCGAACGATGAGACAGACAGAACAGAAAGATAGTATTAATTTATATTCACAAATACAAACGGTGTACAAAGAATATCATCTCGTCACTCATGGTAACAAGGCGAGCTTGTAGTGCTTCAGATCCGAGGCGCTAACCGCAGCTGGTGCTCCACACATCAAATCTTTTCCATCCGCGGCTTTCGGAAAAGCAATCACATCACGTATTGATTTCGAATCGGACAAGATCGCAACGAGACGGTCGAGCCCTACGGAACAGTGAATTAAGGAAGAACAAAATCACATACCTAGAGCTATTCCACCATGAGGAGGTGCACCGGATTTGAGAGCGGTCATGAAGTATTCCATTGTGCTGGTGTCTTCCTATAACACAGAAAACAAAAATAAGTTTCAATTCACTTGACTCGAATCCTAAGGAAATCAGTGAGGTATCCAATGATAAGTTGGTATGAAAGCACAAGCCTGATCTGGGCAAAGTGCCGCACAGTCAGAAACTGTACGTAAGCTAAGTTACTGTCAGGTTGCCCAGGCCTAGACAGATATGAGGAAGAAAAAAACAGGAAATACTAGTGAGTCTCCAGCCTGTTTCAGCATGCAGCGCACTACCTCTGGGCAATGAATTTGGCACGGTGTTAGCCGCACAGCACGAAGTACTGCACGATTGCACATCCGTGCAAATGATAAGTTAATAAACATTCATACAAAGAATACGAAATAAATGAGTGAAGAGGTTGGGGAAATCACAGGAGGAAGCGCAGGTACTCAAGTGTAGTTTAAACATTAGCACAGTATAAACACTATGATGCAAATGAAACCATGTTTCCAAACGGTCTATCTGTTAAAGAGCTCTCTAGAACAATGCTCTGACAACACAGGTTTGTCAGTTACATCGTCAACAACGAGTAAATCGTCAGACACCCGAAATCATCCAACCAAACTCAGTGTAATCGTCTACCGAATACGGGTCATAGTTTTGCCTCTCATGCACACCGCGACAACATTAGAAACCTGACCATCTGTTCACGGGACTCGCTCAGTTGGTTTAATCACATAGACCAAATTCGGTTATATGAGAAGCCAAACAATTTCATCGACACGACTGTAGTATTATACCACAAGTATGGTATGGTATGAAAGCACAAGCCTGATCCAGGCAAAGTGCCACCCAGTCAGAGACCGCACGTGGGCTAAGATACTGTCAAGTTACCCAGGCCTAGACAGATATGAAGGGGGACATAGAAATGAACATAGAAATAGCAAGGAAACTCCAGCGTGTTTTCAGCATGCAGCTTACTATCAATGGCCAATCAATTTAGCACGATGTTAACCGCACAGCACAGAAATGCTGCACGATTGCTTATCCGTGCACACGACAAGAAACCACTGTGACCCCAAAAGCACCGAGTAGTGCCTGCGAGCGAATCGGGGTGGAGCGCTTACTTTGAGAAGCTTGGAAAGCACGTATTCCTGAAGTGCGGGATCATGAATTCGAATTGAGCCACCGCCAACTTCTTGCCCGTTGCACACCAAGTCATAATGTTGACTGATCACTTTGAGGGGATCGGAGTAGATGGCATGCAACGTTTCCGGAGTGGGCGCAGTGAAAGGGTGATGCACAGATGCAAGGTTGCCTGGAGAAGGCAAATGAAAAAACGTGCACGTGATATTCAAATAAACAATAAGCGTCATTTTCGAACCAAGTTGAAGACAAACATCACACGTAAAATGTGTATATATTCAAAAAGCGATTCAGAAGCATACCATAATTGTTCAAGAGTGCTTGGAGAGTTTATTTATTATGTTTTGCGACTACTCATCAGTGCCAAGTCGTTCGAAATATTCACAAAGTTTATCACAACGGTCCACATTGGAAGCACTGGACTCGAGTTTTGCTTTGATTTGAGCTCATCAGCAGTGCACATCCTGTCTCGGGTCTGACCTTCACCTTCACCTTCACGCCTTACGGCCTGAGCTACCGTCCCCAGTTTGACCGATCGCGATTAAGCCTTCATGAATGTTTCTTCAGACTGGCACATTTGAGTAGCGTCATATGCCTGAAAAGTCGTGAAGGAGCCAGCAACATCTGTTGTGGTCGTCCAACCGATCTGATCTCCTTGTCAGGTATGATGGTCTTACTGATGAGTAGTCGCAAAACACCATAATTTTTTCCTGATGATTAAGCAGTAGAAATCACTAGCTTAGATCCAGGTAACCTGCTGGGGAGTTATAGACTGCATGCAGTTGAGATATTATAAAGTTTTGCAGGCCAAGACAGGTGAACAAGGATAATGGCGCGGACGTTCTAGTGTGATCTCACATAATAACTCAATTTAAACGGTTAGGTGTGGCTTGATTCAGGCTTTACAAAGTGGAGAGAAAATATTTATTTGCAACGGAAAGTTTAATGCGCGTTATAATTGTAAAAAAGCATTGTGATATGGCATGGTAAACATGAATTGAAACAATGAATTCAAACACTTCGTTACATTTTTATAAGAACATTATCATCATTAGGAACAACATTACAACCACAGCAAATAGCAAACGCGTAACTGCTATAATACAAACACAGGACACAACAAAATATTAAACATATGAGGACGGGGGGGCGACTTCAAGGAATCTACAAAAGAGTAAGCACAAACAAAATTGGATGAGATAGTCACACCTCGAATGGAACATGCATTCAATTACGTGTTGTGACCGAGTATAGCGAGGATGTGCAGACGTGCATGACTTCTGTGCTGTGGGGCTAACACCGCACTAAATTGATTTGCTACCGGTAATGAGCTGCATGCGGAATGCCACTCAAACATTGATACAAGTATCGACTGAAATAGTGAAATGCTATAAAGTTTCAAGGGCATGATTGTCAAGTATTAAACTGTTGTTGAAAAAACCCTGTTGTGGAATACTGCGCTTGGAAGAAGTGAAACACATTCTGAATGCTGGCACGATACTAGGTGGGTTATTTAATATAACCTGAGCATCAGCATGCTAGTCGAGATGCAGAACTATACCATCAGCACCCAAGCGCCTGATAGTACCGTCTTTTTGAAAGCAATCGCGCATTAGCTTTGATGCATTTATATAAGACAACAAAGATTCGCACCAATAAGCATCGAGCATCACGTAAAAGAAATCGTGCAGCACTTCCGTGTGTTGCAGCTAATTCATGTTACATTGATTTGCCACCGGTAGCGAGATGCATGCGCGAACGCACTGAAGTCTCACTGTCACGAGTGTGCAGCACTTTGTTCGGATCAGGATCAAACATGTGATTTCATACATACATACACACATATACACATACTTACATACACATATATACATACACACATACAGGCACATACATACACACACAATACATACAGACACATACATACATACACACATACAAACATACATACACACATACAGATACATACACACACAGACGCATACATACATACATATGTGTATACATATATACGTACATACATAGGGAAAAACCTGTTTCACACCCTTCAATTGTCGCTTATTTCGGCCAAGTAACCTTAAAGACCAGGCCATCTTTATTAAGGACAACATGCAAATAACGAAAGCTTCATGCGTCAAAACAAGTCTTCCTCGTTACTTCACTTGACAAGTAAACACAATTAATAATCGAATAAAAAACAGATTATCAAGAGAGCCAGAAAACACGGATAGAATATACATAACCTTCAGCGCAATTCTAAAATAGCTGCAACACCGATTCCTAGGACCATATCTCGGAAGTCTAACAACGTCGACCATTTAAGGATTAGTTATTTAAACCTACAGTACCCCAGGACTATATAACTTCAAGAAAGCCTCACTCCAACGAGTTAACAGTCAATAGCGTGGATTCACTGTGCCGATCTTCTACAACGGTATTTCCAAGGTTTTAACTTTATTAAAAATCCCAGTTCGCAACAGTAGATATTCAATAAGTTTTTGATTCGGTGTAAGCAACCCATTCTAAGGTGCTTGTGCATAAGCTTCTACAGGCTTCATGGCTTTTTAGGTCCCACTCTACCTCATCTCATTACAATTTTATTGTCATGGTTTTACGGCCGATAAGCACTCGGTACCTCTAATTAAACATACATTCCACAAAGTGTTGTGGACGAGTAGAGCGACATCAGCGTGACAACTTTCTTGCGGCTTTCATTGTCGTGCATCTCATAAGACTTCTTCGTCACTCCACTTGATAACACAAGGTTCATCAAACATTCCAAGTGGTCTACAACAAGACCGCCACTGAACACGATTTTGAGCCTCATCATTAAACGATCTCTCGGACCCCAACCCGGAAGAAGGGTTGATCGTTTTGCGGACAGTTTAACAGTCAAAGCTCTCATCTGATTGAACCAAGTCACAATCTGGCCAACCATACAACGACGCCATTCCGAGATAAGAATGGGGAAAACCCCGGTTAGAAAACGATGATCTTCTATTCGCAACACGTGGCCAAACCAGTGAAGTTTAGGTTACGTTAACTTGTTTTTTGATATCTAGATAGCTAACAAAGACTCCATTACGACACTATGCAAATAAAGATAAGTTTACAGTTTTTTTTTACATACGAAGGGGTTTACACATTCTCGATATGAAAACGAACATACCATCGTCAGAGCGCTCGAAAAGCGGGAAATCTTGAATCCAGAGGAAATGAATCCCCGGTTTGTAAATTGGA
>JACCGJ010021075.1:0-21559 GCA_013407085.1 Atriophallophorus winterbourni | reverse complement strand
AAAGTGGGACGACTAAAGAAGAGCACGGAAGGGCTGGCACTTGCAAATAAAATGAAATCCTCATTGCTACTGTCAATATGATGCGTCAAAACAAGTCGTTCTCATTACTTCACTTCACAATTAAACACAATTAATCGAATCAAAACAGATTATCAAGAGTGCCAGAAAACACGGATAGAATATACATAACCTTCAGCGCAATTCTAAAATAGCTGCAACACCGATTCCTAGGACCATACCTCGGAAGTCTCACAACGTCGACTATTTAAGGATTAGTTATTTAAACCTACAGTACCCCAGGACTATATAACTTCAAGAAAGCCTCACTCCAACGAGTTAACAGTCAATAGCGTGGATTCACTGTGCCGATCTTCTACAACGGTATTTTAACTTTATTAAAAATCCCAGTTCGCAACAGTAGATATTCAATAAGTTTTTGATTCGGTGTAAGCAACCCATTCGAAGGTGCTTGTGCATAAGCTTCTACAGGTTTCATGGCTTTTTAGGTCCCACTTTACCTCATCTCTTCATGATTTTATGGCAGATAAGCACTCGGTCATCATCATCATGAAGCACAAGTCTGGAGCCAGACAAAGTGCCACGCAATATGAAGTAGGAAAGGTAGATAAGTAAGCGTGTGAAAAAGAGAAAGAAGGCAATCGGAATATGCAAAAGCAAATGCGCAAAAAGCAGCTTGTTTTTGTAGTTTCACTGCATGCAATGTTGTGTTTTTTTAAATAAAATAATACCGGATTAAAAATTACGAAACACATAATAAAAAACCACTGCCGTCACTGATTTCGGTTTCCATCCAACTATTAGGTGAATCTTTTGGACCCCACCCAGGCAAACGAATACGCCCAACTGAGCCCAGGCGCTATGGTGACTTGCTTCATCCCAACGCGCCAAGTCATGGACTGGCCACCCGGTCGTTTCTCCCAGGCTCTACGAATAAGGTATTCTTGAAATATGTTCCAACCATCGCAAACGAGCAAGCATCGGCATTTCTCTCACTCCATGGCCACCTGGTCCTAACACCCGCTTGCAGACATCAATATTTTTAACGCGATGCCTCCACCGAATGCGAGCAATCATACGCAGGCAACGGGTGTCAAACTCGGTACCTCTAATTAAACACACATTCCACAAAGTGTTGTGGACGAGTAGAGCGACATCAGCGTGACAACTTTCTTGCGGCTTTCATTGTCGTGCATCTCATAAGACTTCTTCCTCGCTCTACTTGATAACACAACATTCATCAAACATTGCAAGTGGTCTACAACAAGATCGCCACTGAACACGATTTTGAGCCTCAACGTTAAAAGATCTCTCGGACCCTAACCAGGGAGAGGGGTTGCTCCGACTGCGGTCAGTTTAACAGTCAAAGCTCTCATTTGATTGAACCAAGTCACAATCTGGCCAACCATACAACGACGCCATTCCGAGATAAGAATGGGAAAAACCCGAGGTTAGAAAACGTTGATTTTCTATTCGCAACACGTGGGCTAACCAATGAGGTTTAGGTTACGTTAACTTGTTCTTTTGATATCTACACAGCTAACAAAGACTCCATTACGACACTATGCAAATAAAGATAAGTTTACAGTTTTTTTTACATACGAAGGGGTTTACACATTCTCGATATGAAAACGAACATACCATCGTCAGAGCGCTCGAAAAGCGGGAAATCTTGAATCCAGAGGAAATGAATCCCCGGTTTGTAAATTGGAACACCTAATGCAAAGGAAATAATAGTTGAAGAGTCAAGAATTTGAGAATAAAATGAAACGTTTGGTATCGATTAAACACGATGATGCCACCGAACGAAGGCAAGTGTATGCAGGGAATCAAAAACCGAACGCTCGGATAGACCAGGTTTCGCGACCATGGAGATGCGAGGCACACACAGCCGCGTCGAACACTCGACCTTCTAGTCGCAACCAAAATTACAAAGCTTCCGAATAAGGCTGAAAACCCGATACCCGAGACGGTAGGTTGCTATTTTTCTTTAGTCGGGGTATATAACCCATGAATGTCGAGCATTGTAGCCTACTATCGAGATGTTGCTGCTTTTCAAGATGACAAAAAGTAATCATATTGATTGAATTCGTCTCCAGATCAAATTTACAAAATAACGGCCTACACGGTGTTGTACTTGGCGCATATATGTCGAACATAAATTTAGGCGCAAATGATGGATGAACAAACATAAGGACCCTATCCCCCATATTTTGGAAAACCTCTAACAATATCACCAGAACCACTCAAGTTAAGTCACAAGCTGTCATTTAGGAGTGCAAGCTCAACCGAGTTTTAGTTGTTTCAAACTATGCCTCGCCAACTAGACAGTGACATTCAAACACCTTGCCACATGGTCTCATTATCACGAAAGTGTTTTATCCGGAACACGATTGGATCTTTTGATTATCCCCATTGAAAGACAATGTGTGTATACACAACAAAGTGCCGTAGGGTCAAAAAATGCGGATGAGACGATAAATTGTGAGGCGTTGCCCCTGTTGCACAAAAGGTATTGCACAATCACACAATCAACCGATAACTTTGGGCTTTGTATCAACTGATAAACGTTACAGTGCTAAGAGAATATTAAATGCGGATGGATGCTTCCTTTTCTATAACGGATCGGTTGACATGTTCTACTTTCTCTTTACACCAATGCAATAAACCCATCATATTAAAATTAAACACGGAGAAAGGTCGGCGGCTCCAAAGTACTAAAAGTCAGTTCAACGACACCAAGTGTTTGAAACTTTGCAACTAAAACGTTTATCCCGAGTCTCAAAGACGCACAGGTATGTATGAAAGCACAAGCCTGATCCAGGCAAAGTGACATACAGTCAGAGACTGCACATGGGCTAAGACACTGTCAGGTTGTCCAGGCCTAGACAAAGACGTACAGGAAGCAATCAAGATGGATTGCGTTACGAGATATCATGCGTAAAGTAAATTTTCCTTTTGCACACGATTCTGCAGCATCGTGCACTGTATCACACAAAAAGATATCGCGTTTTCGGGCCCCATTGTGTGAGGTCAAGCTTTCGTGAATCCAATCATAGCCTGGTACAGATATCGAAACAGTCGGGTGATGTGAAAGCACAAGCCTGATCCAGGCAAAGTGCCGCACGTGGGCTGAGATACTGTCAGGTTGCCCAGGCCTAGACAGACAGTCGGGTACCAGTCCCTGACAGAATCCCACCGAATGGTTTTGCATAGTGAGCTGAATCACAGTTGTTTCTCATCACCGATCTTATTTAATACTAAAAAGCGGATTACTGTGGAGTAGCAGTATGTACCGACCTCAGGGCATCAGATATTGATAAGGAAATGACGCCGTCGTACTAGCTAAAGGTCTATGTCGCTGGCATTTCTTGACCGGAAAAGGAGCGTTGGTACAACGTTTGCTTGGAACAGTAGCACCGCAAACTAAAAAGCTTTTTGGGTCGATTTAGTGCATCTGCTCAACAGCTGAGCGCTAGTTTCAAAACAGCCGTGGAAATTGTGAAGTGCGTGTAAAATTAATATGCAATGAGCTGCAAGCGGCGAAATGTCAACAATTTATCGCCATGATCCTGTTCTTATATGCCTGAGCAACATGAGTGCCGCAACAAGCTACGAACATGTTATTGCTTGACTGCGGACCAAATACCTCAGTGTTACCAACTTACACAAAAGTAAACAAAGATGCTCAAAAGACGAAGGGCATTCTTTGACCCATCGTATGGTATGAAAGCACAAGCCTGATCCAGGCATAGTGCAGCACAGTCACAGACTGCACGTGGGCTAAGTTACTGTCAGCTTACCCAGGCCTAGATAAATACGAGGAAGAAAAAACAGGAAATGGTAGTGAGACTCGAGCCTGATTCAGCATGCAGCTCACTACCTCTGGCCAATCAATTTGGCACGGTGTTAGCCGCACAGCACATAGTACTGCACGATTGCACATCCGTGTAAGTTTCAATAAATGAAACCCGATCGCAATGTCCTTCGTCAACGAGTCCATACCATGAGCTTTCTATGAAGGGAGTGTGATGAAAATCGTACCAAGCTACTTATTGATGATCGGACACGGCTCTTTCCCAAAGGCAAATTTAAATAATAAAACGTCGAACGATGAAACGTCTGGAATTGAGTTGCGGGGACGTACGACAAGAAAATTAAAGTTACTGGTAGCCTAGATTGTAGATATTAAAAAAAGCCTAATTAAAGCGAATTTACGATGTTATTTTGAACCAAAGGAACTGCAAGCAAATCATGTTGGATTTAGGAACACCATGTTGAAATAAAACATAAACGAATGCAACATATGCAACAGCGGCATTCAAGTATACACTTGTTTACCATTTATCCACTGTTCAAGGCTGACTGGACCTAATCAAACTGTCTCCACCTGATGACGGCAAACAGCCAGAAGCCGGTAGTGGAGTGTAATTTCGGGGATGTGAGCAACACGTCACTTAGATAAACGAATAGTATTATTAAACCAAAACGGCTTATGCTTATGACTACTCATCAGTACCAAGTCATTCGAAATATTACCAAAGTTGATAATAACGGTCCACATCGGAAGCACTAGATTTGAGTTTTGCTTTTATTTGAGCTCATCACCGGTGCATATCTATTCTCAAGTCTGACTAGAACCCGGAAAATTTCCCATAGTAGTCCCATGCGTGAGTGACCGACCACCGTTTGCCCGATCGCGATTAAAGATTCATGAACGTTACTCCAGACTGGCATATTTGAGTAGAGTCATATGCCTGACCAGTTGAGAAGGCGCCAAGAATATCTGTTGTGGTTGTCCAAATATCCGATCCCTTTGTCAGGTCTTCCCATCAGATACAGTGTATATTAAATCTGATGGACATTGTTTATGTCAAGCCTATTGCAGGTTGTAAACAATCTTTCGCTTACAGGAGGAACACAGTGCGCAAGATAATCACAAAAATATACATAAATGACGAGTAGTATATTATTTTGGGTGGGTGGAAGGACGCACGCAAAACGGTTATGAAAGGTTGCGAAATAAACCATACGCTGTGGAGACCATGTGGAGGAGCTGGCACTGTTGCTAACGCCTGAACGGAGATCACGAAGACATTTGACAAGCGGTACGTATCAACCAGGTGGTTTGCACCACTGATAGCGCTTCGGGAGAGATTGCTAATCCTGAATCGGATTGCATAGTCATGCAACGCGACGGGTGTGCAATTGTACATTACTTCTGTGCAGTGTGGCTAACACCGTGCTAAATTCATTGGCCACGAATAGTGAGCTGCATGCTGAAACACGCTGGAGTCTCACTACCATCTTCATTCACTATTTCTTATGTCTAGGCCTGGGCAACCTGACAGTAATATCGCCCACGTGCAGTCTCTGACTATGCGACACGTTGCCTGAATCAGGTTTGTGCTTTCATACCATATACATAGCAACGCGACGGGGAACGTGAAATCGTCACGTGAATCAAATGTACATTCACGGTGACGAGTAAAGCTTGTTATGATGCATGACAGTGAAAGCCGCAAGGAAGCTGCCGTGCTGATGTGGCTCTACTCGTTCACGAAACTTGTTTGAATGTATGTTCCATTCGAGGTGTAGGCACCTCTCCCCAGTTTGTTTGTACTTACTGTTCTATAGAAGCCGTAGCAATTTAAGTCCCACCCTTCCCCATCTTTTAGGATTTTACTTTTTCATGGTTGTATGGCAGTTAAGCATTCGGTACGTGCTACCGGTGTATTGCTGTCTCTGATGATGATCACGGTCGGCATGAACGAATGCGGACAATATCCATCCACACGCACACTGAACAAGTTAGCTAGTATTGTGACCGCATTTGGAATGCGTTTTGCACCTTCCAAGTTCAATGTTCTGCTTCTAGATGGACTTAGAAAACAGTACTTTATTACTTGACAATCACGCGCTTCACACTGTAGATCGTTTTACGTATTTCGGTGGCTGTATCAATAATTCTACATCGTTAGATGACGAGGTCTCGATACGCATTTCTATGTATGTATGAAAGCACAAGCCTGATCCAGGCAAAGTGCCGCACAGCCAGAGACTGCACGTGGACTAAGATACTGCCAGGTTGCCCAGGCCTAGAAAGATATGAGGGGGATATAGAAACAGAAATGATAGTGAGACTCCAGCTTGTTTCAGCATGCAGCTCACCACCGATGGCCAATCAATTTAGCACGGTGTTAGCCGCACAGCACATAAGTACTGTACGCATTTCTAAGTCGACCGCTGCCGCGCGATCAGATATCGCAATGGCTAGTTACACTTCAGGATATGTCCCGAAACCGTGTTTAGTGACGGTCATGCACTAAGAATCTTTGTCAAGTAAAGTGACGAGTAAAGCTTCTTATGATGCATGGCAGTTAAAACCGAAAAGAGTCTGTCGTGTTGATGTCGCTCTACTCCTCCGCGAAACTGGATTGAATGTCTGTTCCATTCGAGGTGTAAGCACCTCATCCTAGTTTGCCTGAGCTTAGGTGCCACTTATCCCCATCGTTTAGAATGTCATTTTTTCATGGTTGTATGGCAGTTAAGCATTCGGTAAGTTTTGCCGGTGTAATGCTGTCTCTGATTAGGATGAGACACACAGCATAGGATTTACGCAAACAACACACTACACATAGATCAGTAAAATTATCACTCGCCTTTACTGTCTAACAAGGTAGATATAAATTGCCTGGCCAAACCGAGCGCTTTGAGCTGAAAATTAAACGAAAATTGTTAAGTGCACTGGGATGCGTGAGGCAAGACAAAAGTAAATCAAGACCAAGTGATCCACAGAATGATGGTTTACCTTGGATTCATCAGTTTCGTTAACGTATACGACGAGATCCTGCTCACTGGCTCCTATTTTTGTGGCCAAATCGCATACTGTCAAATCGGTTGATGTGGGCATGGCGTAGGAAATTGACTGGAGAATAAAACAGATGAATGTAGGAAAAAAAAGCCAGCAGTTGCACCAAAATGCGGGGGTGTTATCGATAAACGGTAAAAGTACTCATGATAGTGATGCTTGCATACTAGGCCATAATGGGAAGCAGCGGACTGAAGGCATACCATATCGACCGGTGATGAGAGGATTGAAGATTATGTATGAGAAATCGCAAGCTTGGATTCAGGGAGAGTCAAAGACTACACATGGACTGAGATGCTGTCAGACTCCAGCAACGGCACACGAATAAAGGTGTACCTCATCGTATATATGCCTAGGTCTTAGCAACTGGACAGTATCTTAGCCCATGCATATGCTCTCGCTGTGCAACACTGCCTGAAACAGACTTGTGATTTTATACATCATACATTCATACACACGAGTAAACATGCATGGCATTTTGCGTATTTTGAAACAAAATAAACTAGTGGCATTGGCTTTCATTCGTACCAAAAGATTTACAACTACCTTTTGGATGGTGCCTTTACGACTCTAACCCGTGAAACACTTCATCACAGAAGCTAAAGCGGCGGTGAACTCTTTGATCGAAATGCTCCCAGTCATTGACTAAACAAACCGAAATTAGCATGGATAGCAAAGTTCTATAGTAGAGTATATCGTAGCCGTAATCCCCATTTTACAATATCGACTCATCGATCGCATACCATCGAAAGATTTATGGCTGCGCAATCGCCACTTTTCTGTTATGTGCAGCTTAGTTTACGAAACATGTAATTACCGACCTATAACACTGATTCAGGAACGACTAACAAATCATGAACATTTCATATTCTAAATAAACCTTGAAAATGTGAACTAATATGTGGATTCCGAAAGCAATGTTAATGTATCATGATAATCATCATCATGGAGCACAGGTCTGGAGCCAAACAAAGCACCGAGCAGCATGAAGCAGAAAAATCAAGCAAACGCGCAAGCGAAATATGCAAATTCGCATTTTGTAGATTCACTTTAGGGCAATTTGCGATTTTTCGTTTTCTCAATAAAATATGATACAATGATTTAGGATATAAAAAATCACGACACAAAATAAATTACATAGGTGTCACTGACCTCGGTTTGCAGCCACATCGCGTAAGGTTTATTTATTTATTTATAGATGCGCAAGCCTGATCCAGATAAAGTGCCGCAAAGCCACGCTAAGATACTGTCAGGTTGCCCAGGCAAAAAGCTCTTTTCGTGTAATAGAACAAGCTTTGGACCGCTTGTAGAATACTGGGCCAGTAATAGCACAGATCGATCAAAACCCAAACTGTTTGTGATGTGGTTCTAGAACTAGTTGTTTGCTACATTAATCTCAACAGTTGTTTCTCCTAGCGGTTGGGATGGGAACGAGAGTGTACACAAAGCGGCGATGCACATTACAGGTGTAATGTTAAACAATCGTGCGTGCTACGCTTCTCTAAGGTTGCGAAACCCAGGAAATCCGAGTAGATGTCCGCTAGCATTTTGAGTTTGACAAAGGTTGCTTGCGAACGATAGCTCGCATTCAGAAGTAGCATCGTGCTAATTATATAGATAGGTTTTAGAACAAAAAGGCATGGACGGGAATGACTAGATGAATATATTAAGAACCGCGGGTAATATGATTGTCTCTATTAACAAACTGTTGTTAAGATGATTTTACTCCATGTACCTCGTCATTCTGTGGTACAGGTTGAGCGCTTTGCTTTTTCTATTCTAAAATTTTTGCGTTCTGATTGATAGTTGCCCGTTTGAAATAGTTGGCTCACGTTTTAAGATAACTTCACGTTGCATACCATACAGTCCGTAGAGCCTGGGAAAAAGAAACGGTGGCCAGACATAATCCTTAAGAGCTGAGATGGAGAAACATGCCGGAGCAAACCGCCTAGTTGAAAGTGTTTGTTTACATGGGTGGAGCACTAAAGACATGTCTAACTAGTGGTCAGAATCAGTCATAATGCTTAGTTGCTCACATCCACGCACTTACACACCACAACTGGTTTCTGGCTATTTGCAGTCATCAGGTGGAAACAGTAAGAGTAGGTACGGTGATCATTGTAACACTGGAAAAGTAGCAAACAAAATGAACTTTGAAACCATTGTTTAATAGGGTTGGTAAAAAGAACACAGAATCACATAGTGACACCTAGTCAAGCACTCAAGGCGTTGATGGATGACCAAAGTAATGTGTTGCTAGCATCCCCTCACCCACACATTATGTAATTCTGTGTTTGACCATCGTCGTTCGTTGTACGAAGCCTATTAAACAGAGGCTTCAAAGTCTAACTTGTTCAGCACTCTTTTACTGTTACCAGGTTCACTAATGTGAGCAACACATTACTTTGGTCATTTATAAGTGCCTCATGCTCCTGATCAAGATTCACTGTGATTCCGTGTTGGAACATCGTGGTTCGTTATGCGAACAATATTAAACAGTGGCTTCAAAGTGAAAGTTTGTTTACTAATCTTATAAAATTGATTGGCCACGGATAGTGAGCTGCATGCTGAAACACGCTGGAGTCTCGCTACCATCTTTATTCTCTATTTCTTATATCTGTCTAGGTCTGGGCAACCTGACAGTAATATCGCCCACGTGCAGTCTGTGACTGTGCGCCACTTTCCTTGGATCAGGCTTGTGCTTTCATACCAATCTTATCCAATTTATCTGCAAGCTTACCCATAATAATAGCAATAATTCAGCAAAACCTAGAGACACCTTGTTTATTCTCGCCAAACGTTTGGGGTCTCGCATCTATGCAGCAACACCGCCCACATTTTTTCGCAGTTAGCATAGTACTCATGTACCCGTGAAAGGACTCATACTGCAGATGATCTAAAACTACGAAATCGTTAGAGTCGCAACAAAAAATGCGAGTGAAAATCTTTTTGTTTGAGAAAGTTTCGCTGTAGATACAACTACCACGAGCAAAATAGTGCATTAGTGCAGTACTTTGGTACTGCATAGTTAACAAAATGCGGAGCTGCATTTGTAGACGCGAGAGAATCTCATTGTCATTCTGTCTTCTCTACACCTGTCTAGCCCCGGACAAGCTTAGAGCACCTTAGCCTACGTGAAGTCTGACCATGGCACTTTGTTCGTATTCACGATTGTAATTTCATTCATACCTCTGTGAGACAGCATAGCGCCCACTTGGATCAAGAATCAGTGAAAGAACTTTGGAATCGAAAACGTATGGTAAAAAGTGGGAGTGTCTGGTAAAAATAAGTTGAGCAACCGGAGATAAAAATAGATGTAACGGAGGTATAGGTAGCTATGCAAGATGCACACGACAAACAATTACTGGTTAATAGGAACTCACCAATCCAGTGATCGTAGACACTTTATTTTGAACTTTTTCCATATCATCATCGGAAAAGTGTGCAATCTACAAGATTAAAAACTTAGATACTTTGTTCTTGTTTCAGAGAAATTTTAACGCCAAAAAGAATAATAAATTACCAACATGGCGTCTACTTTAAATCCGGCAGCGTTATGCAAATCATCTACAGTAAACTCCATACCGAAACGTAAGTCGGGTTTATCGCTGCCAAATCGACGCATAGCATCAAAATATGACATCCGCTGGAATGGCAAATTGAGGGGAAGGAGTTCTTCGTCGGATCGGAAGCGTTGAACAATCGGCCAAATGGAGGCAAGCAAATTTTCAACCACACTCATTACATCGTTGGAATTGACAAATGCCATTTCTAGATCAAGCTATGGACAACAAAAATAAACAAGAAGTGGTATGCGCAAACTTGTGTGAATTCCGGTTGCCGATCAGCTCTAGAAGGCTCATCCCGGAAGCAGCGAGCAATTTGCATGTAACGATCCACACCACCGACCATCAAAAGTTGCTTGAATTGCTGTGGACTTTGGGGCAAACTGTAAAACTGGCCGGGATACATTGTGGGCGCAATGAATTCTCTGGCACCCTGGACAAATTGATTCTATACCAAAACAAAAGCATACTCCTGGTGTCCTTCTGAACAAATAAGGGGTTTCAATTTCCAAGAAATCATACTCCTCCGCCAAAAACTGACGCATTTTCAGCAACAGCTCTGATCGAAAGCGGAGAATGTTTTGCATCCTTGTAGATCTCAAATCCAAATATCTGGTAGACAAGCGGGAGATTTCGTTTACCTTCAAAATGATAGATCTAATCATACAAATGTTACATTATGGTCAAACGGGAGAAACGGCAGTTCTTTACGACACGGATTAAGTATGGTTAATCCATCTGCAATGATTTCGATATGACCAGTCGGCATTTCCTAGAAAAGAAAGCATTGTTATTTCAAAGTACAAAAAGCACACCTTATTGACATCTCGTTCCGGGCGTTTGGCAACAGTTCCAACTATACGGACCACAGACTCTTGCGGAAGGCCGGCGACCGCCCCCAGGTTGATTTTACTTTCGTCAAGAAAAACTTGAACAATACCATAGGTATCCCGCATAATTAGAAACTTTTTGAAGCGAACTCTAATCACCCAACCACAGACGGAAACGTTTAATCCAACTTGTTCTAGTCGCAGTTCACCGCAAGTGTGTGAACGAAAAACCGAGGTGAAATGTTTGACAGAAAGCGAACTGTTCAAATCATTGCTAGGAGAGCGAGGTTCGATGGCTTCTACGCTTGTTAATCTGCTCGCCGCGCTTTGCGTGCGGAACGGGGTGACATTGAATAAACATCTTAGCTTTGGCAACGCCAACAATCGTTTCGGTAAATTGGTCAGCATTTGTCTATCGATATACGACGTAGAAGTAGAGCATAGGTGGGAAACGGTCACGTTCCTAAAACGGAATATTGAAAAGTGTGCGAGTATGGTCACAGATGAAACTGGCAGAATGGGTATTTCAATATAGATAAACGTGAAGAGATCGACGGTTCTCTGCCGCGTATCAGTGAATGGTAAAACATTGACTTCCGGGCAGATGGAGCTCGTCAGCTACTGGCAATCCATCTAGGGGAAGGAAAACCCTGACCCCCACTGCCTTGTGGGTCACCCGATTGCGGGAAAGGCTTCGGGAGAAAACCCCGAGGAAAAATCCGGAGAGAAGTCCCGTAGGTAGATAACTGGCGCACAGCGCGTTTATCTGCCAACTCCCTGTTGCCTTGTAGGTTGCACTTGGCTGTGCAGAGGCTAGAGAGGTGTACTCGAACAAACATCGAGTGGTGCTGGGGACATCACTTGTACACTACCCCCAAGAAACTTCATGATGATGTCTCAATGGGTCTGCGTACCGTCTACGGAGTTCGCAGGTGGGAACGAGACTGGATCACGATCTGCAACGATCTCGCCTCCGATCGACGTGCGTGGGCTGGTGCGATCCGAGACATCAATGAAGCCGGCTAATCTACCAGTGGAGCCAGCCGCACAAAAGTAAAGTAAAGTAAGTAAGTATCGACGATCATTAAGTTGAACTTTTAGTCCGTTAAAAATTACCAAAGGCTTAGAAAAATATATTTGTAAGCAAACCTTAGGATTTGTTGAAAACACAGCCGACCACTTTAACGGAAGAATAGAGTCCAAAAACACTGAAAATCTCGCTCCGACTGAGCCTCCTCTTGGAAAACGGGTCTGTATAGCGCAACGGCACACGAAGATTAAAAACCGAACTAGGCCACACTTACTATGTGTACGTCAGACAGCACTTGGAATGTTGCTTCTGTAAAGAACCATGAGCTGAATCGTGACAAACGTGCACGGTCTCCAAGTCACAATACGAAGCTGGTAAAATGGTTCGCGCTACTTAACTAACAGGAACGCACGAAATTCTAAACAAAGTACAGTCATATAAGAGGAGTCTTGATGCTGAAGTAAAGAATATTAACCGACGAAGCGGAACTATTAAAAGTAACGCTAATGTTTGTTCCCTAAACTCAGATTCGTGGCCATCATTTAAATGTCGTTCATCGACACCATGAGTTTAGCCATCGCAAACACTGGTTTGCTATTCGTCTCGCTCAAACCAGAAACGTACCCTTTTTCGTCGTGTCTGTTTCCTTCCTATCTGGTTTGAAGAACGCTGCAACCTTCATCAGTTCGTTTCATATTACAAGGTTTTCACTACTATATTTTTTAATCTAATTCGTGAAACTGCATCCTTTTCGGTCCTTTAGGATACGCTTTGCCCCCTCAACTGAAACCGCTCACGCTTTTATTATTCCATTCTCATGCAATTGACAGAACCTTCGTCTCATTATGTGCAATAATCTGTGGTTAACCTTTCAAGCTGGTAATGTTATTCCATAATATGCTATTGATTATTGTCCTGACTACATTGTGGAGCACGGTTTGTCGAAGGACTTGACTAGAAACCCTAATGAGCCTTACAGTCAAATTCTCTCATGTATGTATGCATATCACTAGCCCAATCCCTGTAGTGCCGCACAGTAAAGGCTGCACGTAAGCTAAGATAGTTTCAGGTTACACTGGGCTAGACAGATATAAAAATAAACTTAAAATGGTATGCATGTATGTTGGCCTTCTTTGTTGGATGTTGACCATGGATGTACATCACAATCGCATGATTTTTTCATGCTCCACAGCTCTTCGAATGACTAAAAAGTCCGATTCGGGAAGAACAATCTCTCCCGAAGCGCTCGCAGCGACAGGCAGTACTCGTTCGATTGGCGTCAAATGGACGCCGCAGGCGTATGAAAGCACAAGCCTAATCCAGGCAAAGTGCCGCACAGTCAGAGACTGCACGTGGGCTAAGATACTGTCAGGTTGCCCAGGCCTAGACAGATATGAGGAAGAAAAAGAACAGGAAATAGTATTGAGACACCAGCCTGTTTCAGCATGCAGCTCACTACTTCTGGTCCATCAATTTCTGGTCATAATATTCTTGAACACGAGTAAACTAGGCCGAGGCGATTGCTCATGGAGGTGGACTCTGTTTTCAAACTGCTGCATAGTAATTGGTTAACAAACTACGTAGATTTATGATGCTCTGATGGTTGGAACCAAGCACATGCTGGATTCCAACGCAAAATAGAGGTGTGTACGCTGAAATCCCCAAGTATGATGCTATTGCTTGAATCTCTCCTAGCTCTCATTTGAGGACTAAACAATTATACAACGAAAATCCGTGTAACTGGACAAAACCTGGCTTGGTTATTGAGTACATTATTTATTAACCTGAGGAGATAAAAGTCAGCAAAAATAATAAAACTGCATTCAACTAGAATAATATTGGAATTCGATGCAAGAAATATTTTACAACGTAAATATCCTAAAAACATGATTGAAAAGATTGTAAAAAACGACCTTAGCAACGGGTTCGCCTATGTATGTGTCGTACCTTTTAGCCATTTCAAGAAACCTCGACAGGTTTTCATCATTCTCTGATATATTCTTACTACAAACGGTAACGTTATCAATATAGACATGTCGCCGGCAAATGCTCCTTTGGATGAGCGTATCGATCACTCTCTGGAAACAGGCTACACCATTTGTTACCCCGAACGGAATACGTTTGAATTTCAGCATCCACCCATTCAATGAGAACAAATTAAAATTCTTGTTTGATATTGCTGAAAATCTGGTATTATTATCGTAAGGGGTTTAACCTGTTCCAAGCAAGCAATATCTTTTTCAAAGACTGTGCCCAGGATCGAACACAGTATTCCGGAAGGGGCTGCACGACCGTCTAGTAGAAAAATTAAGATAGGTTTACGGCAAGACATCGGGGATTTGTTTTAAACTGGATTTACTGATTGGCCGTTACACACAAGTCGAGATAAACGGAGTTAAGTCGTCTCTGAGCCGTCTAGCTTCAGGTGTCGTCTTGGATGAGTTCTCGGCCTGCTACTTTTTAACGTGTGAATGACCTTCTAGATTTACTCAATATGGACCGTGAAGTAAAGCTTCAGTTTACAACAAGCACACTGATAGCACACACTAAACGAGAACTCCGGAAATCGGAACACAAATGCGTATGAAATGATGCACCGTCGTAGCTGGTAAAAGTCTCGCAGTACAAAGGAAAGTAACTCCAAACGTGCGCGCAATCACGCAGTCAAAGAAACGTACAATCACTGTGTTCCAGGATGTGGGAATCGCTCATTGTATCGAACAACGGACGACCATGGACCTCGCCGTCGGTCTGAAAAGGAAAAAGAGAACAAGGATGAAGTGCGCTCAATTTAAAGATACAGTGGTATTTAGCCTTCATTACACGAGATTACGACAAATTGTGCGCAGCAAATCAAGGTCAAAATGAACAGTTCAGTTCAGTTCAGTTCAGTTGCACAGGACAGTAAGTGGCGAACGAGCCAATCGAGCGTCCAGAATTTCTTTCGGTGGAAAGCTGCAGAGAAGCAACCACCACTGCCAAAGCGTTTGTAGTGAACTGCTTCCACTTCGTAACTTCGTATTTTGTACATACAATTTTTGGCCTTGTATGATTATTCATTTTTTTTGGCCATGTACACTTCATCTGAATAAATGCTTGTACAATATACTTTTTGGCGGTCAATACAATTTGGAACTCGGACTCGGACTTCTTCCGTGGTTGTGAAGTCTGTGTGCGCCATTCTGTGCTGGAATTGTGATTAACGGAATATCCAACATTTTAGCGCTTTCTGCACCTTGGATTCCATTTCCTGGATTTTCCTGTGTGGATTACTTCGCTATCGTTGGACGTTACGGATCTTCATTTGGACATTTGCTCTCTTGGTCTTTCAGTGAGTTCTTTCCATTTTTGCCTTTTTGTGTGTAGTGCTAGACTATATTTTCGGTCCACTACATAATTGGTGAGATCGACTACTACCGCAATTTTTTTCATTTACGATAAATTCGTATTTGTAAATTTTTGGCTTATACTTTGGAATACTCACTTAACACCCCACCATGAGCGATTTTTCCATAAGTAAAGTTTCTACAATCCTACAATCACAACATATTCCATGCACATTACCGGCTTTAAACGTTTCTAATCTCCCTCTTTGGTTCGGCCAAATTGAAGCTATTTTTCGTATATACGGCATCACCGATGAATCTATTATGTATTCTCATTTGGTGACCCTGCTCCCTCTCGACGTAGCTGAACAAGTCAGTGATCTTATTTATGCTATGCCTGAGGTCAAGACACACGAAAAGCTCAAATCCGCTCTAATAGACCGAATTGGTTTTTCTGAGCAAGAGAAACTCAACATCCTCTTTTCCAAAATGGCTCCTGGTGATAAAAAGCCATCTCAGCTTCTTCGCCAAATGAAAGAGCTACTTGGAGACAAAAGGATTGAGGAGAGCATTTTAACACAGTTGTGGTTTAAAAACCTCCCAACTGACATTTGCCAAGTGCTTGCTGGTTTGATTACTTACGTATCATTAGACGAACTAGCACAAGCGGCTGACAACATGCTCGAAGCCAAAAGAAGCCGACCAAATTACGGTTGATTCCGCACACATCAATTCGCCCTGTCCATGTTCGGAATTAAAAGAACAAGTCGCTGAACTAACTCTTGCGGCGAACTCTCTTTCGTCAAAATCTCCCAACCCACCTCGCTCAAAATCTAAATCTCGATCATCGAAAACCCCTGAGCGCGTATGTTGGTACCACAAGAGATATGGGGATAAAGCCTCAAAATGCATCTCTCCGTGTTCAAAAACCATCAAATTCAAGGGTCAATCCGTTACGGCGACTACTGTTCCCAGCCCGCCGAACCCGAGTCGCCTATTCTATGTTACAGACAAATCGAGTGGTCTGCGCTTTCTAGTCGATACTGGCGCTGAAATTAGCGTCATACCTCCAACATCCAGCACCTCCAAACCATCGTCCTACACTCTTCAAGCGGCAAATGGCACTCGTATTAACACTTACGGCCAACGCCTGCTAACCCTCAACTTAGGACTAAGACGCAGTTTTCCCTGGGTGTTTCTCATCGCGGAGGTAAATTGCCCAATAATCGGCATCGACTTTCTGTCTCACTTCGGTCTAACCGTCGAAGTAAAACAGCGGAGATTAGTAGATACGAAAACCTCTTTACAGGTCTCAGGTATCACTACTAAAGCCATTTCCTCCGGCATCAAAGCTGTTACTCCAGAAGCTTCGACTTTTAGTGCTATACTGCATGAATTTCCATCCGTCATGCAGCCCCCACGACCGACAGACAAAGTGACACACTCCGTGAAACATCACATTGTCACTAGCGGACCACCAGTCTCCTTCAGACCTAGGCGACTTCACCCGTCGAAACTCAAGATCGCAAGAGCCGAGTTTGAGCACATGCTAGAGCTTGGGATCATCCGTCCCTCTTCCAGCTCCTGGTCGTCACCACTTCATATGGTCCCCAAGAAGACCTCAGATGACTGGAGGCCATGTGGCGACTATCGTGCTCTTAACAATCGAACGGTCCCCGACAGATATCCGGTGCCACACATTCACGATTTCTCTTTGAATCTTTGTGCCACGACGATACTTACTAAGCTTGATCTCGTCCGTGCTTATTATCACATCCCCGTAGCCGAGGAAGACATACCCAAAACGGCAGTCACAACTCCTTTCGGCTTATACGAATTCACTCGGATGCCCTTCGGCCTGAGAAACGCTGCACAAACCTTCCAACGTTTCATCGACGAAGTCTTGCGAGGCTTGCCGTTTGCCTACGCATACATCGACGACGTCTTGATTGCCAGCAACTCTCCAGAAGAGCATGTCGAGCACATCCGTCTCGTTTTAGAGCGTTTCGTTAACTACGGGATAAAGATCAACCCAAGTAAATGCATTTTCGGCACAGATTCACTGGACTTCCTTGGTCATCGCCTTACTCGATCTGGTATCACACCTCTTCCCGAGAAATGCCAGGCGATTTCCGACTTTCCTGTCCCCACAACGGTAACGCAGTTGCGCCGCTTCATCGGCATGATCAACTTTTACCGTCGCTTTATTCCAAACTGCGCAAAGATCATTGCACCGCTGACCGATTTGCTCGACTCCAAATCAAAATCACTACAGCTTTCGTCAGAGGCACTTGAAGCTTTTGCCGCATCCAAAAAAGCTCTTTGCAGTGCCACAGAACTCTCATTCATTGATCCGGAACCGACCTTTCCTTTGTCATTGACAACCGATGCCTCCAATTCGGCTGTGGGAGCTGTTTTACAACAACACCACAAGAACACAGTCCGTCCACTGGCATTTTTCTCGCAAAAACTTAATCCGGCACAAACTCGCTACAGCACATTTGGCCGTGAATTACTTGCGATATATTTGGCCATACGACATTTCCGTCATTTACTGGAAGGTCGTGACTTCATTATCTTTACGGATCACAAACCATTAACTTTTGCTCTGCAGTCTAAACTTGATCGTCATTCGCCACGCGAGATTCGACACTTAGATTACATCTCTCAGTTCTCTACCGATATTCGTTATGTCAAAGGAGATGCTAACTTGGTCGACGATGCTTTATAAAGACCTGACATTTCTGTTTTGTCTACAGGCACACCATTTGATCTCTCCCTTTTGACTAACCATCAAGCCGAGATTGATAAAACCGAACTCGCGAAGTGTCGATCCCTGGATTTGCAGCAAATTCAGTTACCAAACGCCTATGCCTCGTTGATGTGCGATATCTCGACAGGGAAACCTAGACCTTTTGTCCCTCCTTCTCTGCGACGTGCCATTTTCGATCATTTTCATTCGATGTCTCATCCTGGAAAACGTGCCACCGTGAGGCTAATCGCAGATCGTTTTGTTTGGCCGTCCATGAATAAGGATATACGAAATTGGGTCCAGCATTGCATTCCTTGTCAAAAGAACAAGATATCTCGACATACCTTCACACCTTACGTTCCATTTAGGCATACCAACTGTCGATTCTCTCATGTGCATCTTGATCTCGTCGGTCCTATGCCATCATCGAACGGATACTCATTCATCCTAACGGCGATTGATCGCTTTACTCGATGGCCGATTGCTGTTCCGATCAAAGACACATGTTCAGAGACTGTAGCACGCGCCTTCGTCGAACATTGGATTGCCAATTTTGGCACACCATCTGTCATCACAACCGACCGTGGCGCTCAATTTCAATCGACTTTGTTCCGAGATTTGACGCGACTCCTTGGCTGTCAGCACATACGAACCACCGCCTACCACCCTAACTCGAACGGATTGGTTGAACGCTTCCATCGGCAGCTTAAAGCCTCTTTAGCCTGCCAGCCTGATCCTAATAAATGGACTGAGAATTTGCCACTTGTTCTTCTTGGAATACGTTCCGCTATCAAAAAAGACATGCAGTGCTCAGCCGCAGAGTTAGTTTTTGGTACCACCTTGTGTCTTCCCGGTGAACTCGTTGTGCCCTGCCAGTCACTACCTCCGGCGTCAGATTACATTTCTCGCTTGCGATCGTTCATGTCCAAGTTGGACTTTACGCCTCCTCGTCAGCGCATTATTCACCAACAAAAATCACCTCATCTTGATACGTGTGACTTTGTTTTTGTGCGACGCGACTCTGTTTGTAAACCTCTTCAGTCATCCTATCACGGACCTCACAGAGTTATCGAGCGTAAACCCAAGTTCTTCGTTTTGGATATGAATGGTCGACGTGACACAGTTTCTATTGACCGCTTAAAACCCGCTTTTGTCGAGCTTAAGCCGCAATCTCCACCAAGCATCACTACGCCTCACGCACAACCCCCTGATAATCCTCATGTGCCAACCTGCACCCATGTTCATCCCAATTCCCCGGTCCCTCCTACCCCCGTTCAAACACGAACCGGTAGACATGTGCACTGGCCCAAACGCCTTGCTGATTACGTGACCTTATGAGCATTTCGAGCGTATGTTACCCTTCATTCAAGCCTAACTAACGCTCTGGTGGGGGAGTATTGTAGTGAACTGCTTCCACTTCGTAACTTCGTATTTTGTACATACAATTTTTGGCTACTACACGTTCACTACACGTTTATTCTTATTGTGGTTTAGATATCCTCGACGATCACGATGCCAAGGGATTATCCGGGTTGTATTTAGGAAGCACCACTTAACGAATGATGCTGGAAAGATAAGAATACGTTTCTCCTCACCAGTACGGTGAGAGGTCAGCAAAAGAAGAGTTGTGTATTAAACAAACAGAACTTTAGCATTTACTTACTTACCAAACAACGATAAAAATGGTGAACAACCTAATCTTGCATAAACAAAATGTTTGATGACGCAATAGTCTTTAGTGGATATTGAAAAATGGATCCAGAGACTGAGTGGGTTCCAGTTATATTCACATACAATTTTACCTCCTAGACAACCACAGAAAAACGAAGACCGCGCGTGGACAAGAGTATATTATTATTAATGAGTGTGTTGGCTATGTACAAATGGTATTTAACAGATTCAGTTCAGTTCAGTTTGCACAGGACGATATGTGGCAGATTCGCCAATCGAGCGTCCAGAATACTTCCGGTGGTAAGCCAAAAGAGCGTCCACCACTCCGAATAGTAGGTTCAATATTCTTCTGGTATGACTTTGGCTGGAATGCAACAGAAAAACTCCCCCGCCCAATAGGTGAGGAGAGACATTAGTGCCTTCCAACGACAAATTGAAGAACAACTATAAAATTAGGAATAAAAATTGGGAAACAAAGAGCGTCAGATCGAGTCTAGTCTGTCTTTGAAGCACGCTACTGAAGTAGAACAAATTACCTATTCGGACAGACAGTTTAAATGATTCACTACCCTTTCGCTAAAGAAGTGCTTACGTACATTAGACCTGACATGTTGCTTTGCCAGTTTCAGTGAATGGCCTCGAGTACCTACCACTGGCGCGAGAGCATACATATCAGCCGGATCAATAGAACTAAAGCCTCTCACGATTTTAAAGGTCTCGATCAGATCCCCACGTAGTCGCCTTCTTTTTAGCGAGAAGAGATCTAGACTCAACAGTCGTTGTTCATACGACTTCCCTGATTGTTCTTTAATCATACGAGTAGCTAGGCGCTGAACACCTTCAAGCGTGGCAATGTCCTTTTTCCAAGTAAGGAGACCAAGCTTGAACGCAATACTCGGGATGAGGTCTCACTATCGCTTTATACAATGGGATGAAAACCTCCGGGGACCTGCAGGATAAAACTGATAGGAGGCGAAAGAGCTGGTTCCTAGCACGTTGTGCAGCAGCTGCACATTGATCAGCCCATTTAAAGTTCGCTGAAACCTCAATACCTAAGTCCCGGACTTTTGATACCCCAGTTATCTCCAGTATGTTATCAGGTCCAGCAACCTGCAGCTTCGTTGCAGCTTTGGACAGAAGATAGCTTTTGGAGAAGTTGACTGGTAGATCCCACGTGGAAGAACACTTGATGACCTTTTCTTCATCCTCAAAAAGATCATGTTCGTTCAGCGATCCGATAAACTTGACATCGTCTGCAAAAATATAGCAGGGACACATAAACGAGGATGCCAAATCATCGATGAAGATAAGAAAGAGTAGTGGGCCTAGTACTGAACCCTGCTGGTCTCCACTAACAACTCCTGCTTTCGCGAAATACATATTGCCTATGCGAACGCGAAAATACCGATTGCTCAAGAAGTTTGTGATCCAGTTCTTTAGAGGGCCATCGATAACTATTAGTCCCATCTTTATTGCAAGCAACCTGTGGTTTACC
>JACCGJ010021074.1:0-14160 GCA_013407085.1 Atriophallophorus winterbourni | reverse complement strand
ATTTACAAAAACCACAGAATAATATGCGAATTACAATAACATAGGTAGTAAAACGGGGTTTGTTTGCCTACTGATTAGTTCAGGAATCACGTAAAAATACATAGAGCAGAAATTGTTTTCAACCGTTTTGATAGGGTAAATATGTATAGTTTACTTCGATGCATTGGTTCAAAGCATTAGGCAAGGTAATCAAGGTTTTAATGTCTAAAAAGCAACAGCTTAACAACAACCATAGGATGGTAAAAATGAAATTAAGTGTATAAACAATATAAGAACAATGATTAAACAGTATATAAGTGTTCTGGAAACGAATAATGCAATAAAAATTCGTCTAATTTTGTTTCAAAGTCATGCAAGCTAGTGGCGTGAGCAACGGTTGAAGGTTAACTTTTCCAAGTAAAACAGACACGGACAGAGTAAAAATACCTTCTACAGTTCATGCGGTAATGGGGTACGAGCAGCACATATTCATGGGTCCGATAATTCCTCGTATCCCTTCGCGTGAATAAATCCTGTAAGGGATGGTTCGGGGTATGGATTGTTTTGTAAAGTAAGATAAGGTCTCCTCTAATTTGTCGATAGGTAAAATCGAACAGAATATATTGTTTCAATGTTTGGATTCGTCGACATATGTTCACCTAAATCTGAGATCTTAATTATTGTCTAATACGCCCCCTCATTCTTTTGACGTTACTTATTGCAACCCGCATGGTCCTCAATCACTGTATAAAGTTTCCTGGCATGAATTTTATCGCAATTTTTTTATTTTTTAATTTTTTCCGCTCAATGTAGGGTTTCCGGCTGAGTCCGGGTGACAAGTTTGGTAGCTCGATGATATATTCGTTGCAAAGTCGCAACATCTTTTTAAGGCCATGGCGTGAATTGCATATTCCATCGTGGGTCTGATGTACGTATTTATAATGCAGGGAATTGTCTGTTTTGAGAAACTACCGGAAATTCTATAAAGGAGTGACAATTTCTGTGATGTTTGCGATAGACGTAGTTGCAGTGGCTCGACATCCCTAGGGTGTTGCTTATAAACTCACCCAACTTATTTTGTTCCATGGTCCACGAGAGGCTGTGTGTTCCAACAAAATACTGGAACTCCACATACTTGACAATGTTTAACATGTGACACTTTTGGAAATGAAAAAAATATACGATTTTCAGAGACCAAGCCTGGAGATTGTCCAGATCCTTCTGGAGCAGTTTGCAGTCTTCCGACTTACTTATCTTCGACCACACTTTATATCGTCCGCGAACAGTACGATCTTGCATTTGATGAGAGCCTGTATGTAATTGACATGAAGCGCGAAGAGTATTGGTCCATGAGGCACTCCACTTGTCACGGCTACCGACTTCGATAGAGCACATAGACTCGAACAAGCCGATCGGTCAGTTAATTTTTTAACCAGACTAATAGTCTGCCAGTGGTACCACAACGTTGCAGCTTCTGCAAGAGAATACTGTGGTTTACATGGTCAAATGCTTTCGACATATCGAGGTACCATACATGGATGTTATCCCCAACATCTACTGCTCGAGTCCAGTCGTCACGTGTAAGGAGAGGGTCAGTAAGGCAGGATTATCCCCTTCTAGAACCGTGTTGCGCTCCCGAAAATAGCTTATTCTCCTCAAGGTATTTGCTCAGTGTGTTTTCTGGATCCAGTTGAATATCCACGCTTTCCTTTGGACAAAATACTGGAGCATAATAATGCACTAGAATATCCGCGGTGTCAGCTGCATTTGTGGTCATTCCAGAGGGCATCCGAAAGCCCACAATTCATGGTTTCACTGAACACTGCTTGTGCACAATCTGGTAAAGAAGCTTGGGGTTCCGTTTCATTTTAGACATTATGCCAGCTTCATACTGTATTTTGCATTCAGCAAAAAGTTTAATGACCTGATTTCTTAGTTTTCTAAAGGTCTCCCATGTGGCATCGGTGGTTAACCGGCGATGGTTTCTCCAAGCCATATTTCGCAATTCAATCTATTTCAGAGTGCGACTGTGGATTTTAAATTCAAATGCATTTCCACACTGTTTTGGTACGAATGCTGAGTTTGAGTTGATTTCCCGGTTTAGCTTGGTCAATATGCTCTTTTACTCCGATGTTTTCAATTTGCCAATCGTTAATCAAACTTAGAGTGTTTAATAATTTAGATAGGTATACCTTTCTGATGATTTTTGTTGTATGGTTTGTTCGCTCTGCTCGACAAGGGTATTCAAAATTCAAGACCAAATGGTCGTTCGAACCTAGCGGACAATCGTATGTAATGATTTCGACGGAGTCTTCTTCAGTTGTCAAGATCAGATCGAGCATTGAAGACATATCTCTCCCTCTGTATCTTGTATTGCTTCCGACGTGATTGAACAAGGCAATTCCGTCAAACAACTGCTGGAAGATGGCAGCAGGGAAGGTCTAAGACATTTTGTTAGTCTTAAGCAAGTTAAGCAGATTGAAGTCTCCCATGATCAAGATTCTGGTATAATATCTCCAGGCAATCAAGCGTAGCTTGTCGAGTAGATCCGTATTATAAAATTCTGGGGCTGCTGGTGGACGATAAATTACGCCAATTGTGCAATATTCGCCTTTAGTCGTTGTCAACAAACACCATGGCGTGTCCTGAATCACCAAGTCGGAATTCGTCATTTCTTTGCACTTGAGTCTCTCATCATAATAGAGTGCCACACCTCCTCCACGTGACGCACGGCCTCGGCGGTGCAGTGACATGCCAGCAATCTCTAACTCACAATCGTGGATTTCCGGGTTCAGCCAAGTTTTAGTAATGGAAATTAGCTGAGGTCTTTTAGTCTCACACCGAGAGACAAGTTCGGCAAATTTGTTAATCAAGCATTAGGCATTGGTATAGAGCCAACCAATAACAGTTTTGGTGAGTAAAGATGGATGGTGTCGTGTGATGGCATAATCTGAGACAACCGTCATTGTCACGCCGACTCCAAGATTCAAGATTCAAGATTCAATAATTTATGGTTACAAAAAGCACATAGCTTCACAATTACCATATCATAGTAAATATGCGTTCAATAAGAGGTATAAAAAATCAATTATACGATGTCACTGGAGTCAAGTAACATGCTTACCCTGAGTCAATACACAGGCATCGTCAAATCGTTGAGTAACAAATAATTGTCCAAGGATCGAGTGAATGTTTGGATACAGGGAGAGGTGATAATTGCGTCGGGAAGGGCATTCCACAGGAAACAGACACGTACCGAATAGAAATATCGGCGACAATTAGTTCGGGAATAGGGAATTTATAGTGCCGCTGAGTGGCTAGGTGTAATTCCTGATTTACGGTATTTGAACAAATGTTTGAGTGAATGATCTGGAGTATTTAATATCTTGTAAGTAATTATAACATCACTTTGAAGTCTACGTTGAAGGGGAATGGGGAGCTTTAGCTTATTTAACCTTTCCTCGTATGTAAGGTCTCGAAATCCACGCACGAGTTTAGTTGCACGATGATATATCCTGTCAAGCAAGAATATATCTTTTTTCATCCACGGAGTCCATGCTTGCGATGCGTGTTCCATTGTGGGAATTAAGTAGGGCTTCATGATTCTTGGCAACGTTACAGGCGTAAAGGTTCTGAAGATCAGTCGAAGCATACCTAGAAGCTTTGAAGCACGCTTGTAAATGACCTCACAATGCACGCTGTTCTTTAGGCTGCCACATATCCAGACTCCAAGATCCTTCTCCGATTCGGTCCAGCTCAAAATCGTCTGCCCAAAGTGATATTCGTACTGAAAGGGCTTACCGATTTGCAGTAACTTGCACTTTTGAAAATTGAACGGCCGTTTATTTCTAACTGACCATTCGTGTAGTGCATCTAAATCACTTTGCAGTTTTACGCAGTCTGCAGTTGATTTTATTCGCATCCAAAGTTTAACATCATCCGCAAAAAGAACTACCTTGCATGAGAGCGTCTCAGGTAAATAATTGATGTAAACTAAGAAAAGCACTGGACCGAGAACGGAACCTTGCGGTACACCACTGGAGGTATTAATGGCTCGTGATTGTACCCCGTTAACTCGAACGGTTGCCTTGCGCCCATTGAGTTAGCTTTCGAACCACACGAGTAGCTGCCCGTAAATGCCAATCTGTTTCAGCTTCCGTAGCAACAGGAAGTGATCAACTCTGTCGAAAGCTTTCGACATATCCAGATAGCACGGATGCACACTGTCTCCTGCGTCAACCGTTTGGGTCCAATCATTTAATACCGTCAGCAAGTTTGTCAAGCAGGAGCGAGCTTTACGAAACCCATGCTGGGCGACAGATAGTATATTTTGTGATTCCAAGTGATGAACTATATTTTCCGTCACTATGCGCTCCATCACTTTGGATATCACGGAGAGTAGGGTGACAGGACGGTAGTTCGCGGGATCTGAACGGCTACCACCCTTATAAATTGGTGAAATTACTCCTGTCTTCCACTCTGTTGGCACCACTCCTTCGGTTAGGGAATGTTGGAACAATTGGCATAGTGGTTCACACAGCTGCGTGTCACAGGATTTTAGTAGTGCTGGTGTTATTCCATCGGCTCCAGGAGATTTCCTAGGGTTCAGACGACACAAGTGTCTTCGTATTATCGCTGAATTAATCTCAATATCATTCAGTTGTTGAGATACAATCGATGTCAGTAAATTCTCATTCGCACTAACCGTTATCGGGCTAAACACATTTTCATAAAATTGAGCGAGAGTATCAGCCGTTTGCTTTGCTGTGACTGTTAATCCATTCTCAGAAATAACAGGAAACACCCCTGGTTTCACACTGGACCGAGCATTGACAATCCGATAGAGAAGTTTAGGGTTTTCTTCCATTTTCAAAGACAGAGAGCGATGGTAATATTGCTTGTCCTTTTTGACGAGAGCATTCACTTTGTTACGAATTTTAGAAAATTGCCGCCAAGAGGCATCAGTTCTGGTCTTTCGGTGTACAGTCCAAGCAAAATTTCGTTTCCCAAGCCATTTTTGTGTGCGACTGCGAAACTTAAATCGGAAGTCACTTGCCCGTCGTTCATCAACAAATCGCGAATTATGATCTATGTTTGACTGAAGTATTTTCGTGAGCTCACTGCATTGTGTTTCGGTGTTGTGCTGATCAAGTTCTTGCCAATTTACTAGCCCAAGCGATCCACGTAGACCAGCGTAGTCGATCTTTCTAAATTGTTTGGAGGACGCACAAACTCGTCTAGCACTGCAAACAAACTCAAAGGCTAGCACCAGATGATCACTCTGACCGAGGGGCGCAATGTAGTCAACACCCTCAACTGCTGTTTTCTCTGAAGTAAAGATTAGATCCAAAATTGATGGCAACTCTGATCCTCTTCTATGAGTAAAGTCAAACACATGATTATGCAGTGGAATCATGTCGATCACCTCACGAAATTTGTGATCAAATGTGTGTATAGGGTGATCGGACCTGGCAAAGAGATGAGGAAGATTGAAGTCCCCGATGATTAGTAATTGCGAGCTACGCTTCTCTCCGGCGTAATTTAGCGCTTGTAATAACCTGTCATTCTGAGTATCATTCGAGGCTGGAGGGCGATATATGATTCCAAGAATGTAATCGTCCTGTGACACATTCGTGAGACTGCACCAGAGGGTATCTTCGAAATCAAGTCTTGGATCGTGAATTTTCATGCACTGAAGCCGTTCGTGACAGTATAAAGCCACGCCACCACCTTTTCTTGGGCGATCGTTCCGTATTAGCATCCTGTTGGGGATTAAGAGTTCACTATCAGTCATACAGGATTGAAACCAGGTTTCAGTAACAGCAACGAGGTCTGGCGTGTATCGTTTGCACAGCTCGGTCAGTTCAGTCAATTTTTTGAACAAACTTTGAGCATTGGTATAGATGCATTTAAGTGAGTTTTTAGAATGTAACACTGAGTCAGTATTAGTATTTATTGGTCCGACGATGTTGACGTCGGACCGAGATCGTTTTTGAAGCAATTTGAAGTAATTTCGCGGGCGAATTTGCACCAGTTTCGGATAATTGCGTAATTGAGGGCTCCAGGTGGACCTCAACAGCGGCTTTTGAGCTGCACAGTCTAACGTTTTCAGGTAGCCTGTTTCTGTTCACATTTAGCTTGCTTCGAACATCATCCGCCATGCTACTTGAAAGAAACGTAACCTTAAGTGGATTTGCCCCTTTCCCGTGATAGTTCGGCGAACGAGGTATTCTGTACGTGTCGACAACTACAGAATTTTGGGAACCGATATTTTCGGCTATAAATGACCATTGTTTACGGTAGTGCTCATTGTTTTCGAAGCCCGTTGTGGCGCCCGAATTTTCTGGAACGTCAAGCAAAATAATACTCCTTGGTGCTGTTTGATCCCGCCTATTCGGTGCTTTTGACCTTTCCCACCAAGGTACGTCAGCATATATACGGTTGGGTAGGTCACTTTGCGTTCGGAGCAAATACGAATTTAGTAGGACATTTTCCATGTCCTTTTCGTTGGCGAAAGTGATTTTAAGGAGACGTGGTTTATATTGATTCGGGGATTTCAAATGACGAGTTAATCGAGTTACCGACACTAGGTGAATACTGTCTAGGCCGATTCGATTACAAACGACGAAACAGTTTTCACGGTCATGCTTTTGCCTTTCTTGAAAGAGCGTCACCTCTGACTCAGGAATATTGGTGCATATTACACTCAAATTTTTTATGCGCTTTATCGAATTTTTCTGCTCCCTGTGATATGGAACCGTTTTGCTTTGAACTTCCTCTTTTGCCTGAGGTTTAGGGCGTGCGTTATTTACACTTTTGCCTCCTGTAGAAACCGGCGTGCGTTATTTACACTTTCGCCTCCTGTAGAAACCCGAGAGGGCACATCAACCAATCAGGTGATGCCGAGGTTCAGGGCTCAATTCTAACGCCAAACACTTATCACCATTAGACACCATCTGGGCGAATGTTAGCTTGCTGGAATGAGACGAGTTCACTTGTAACTCTTTGTACGTAACCCCTGAGTCTGGAATCGATGGTACATTATTGACTTTTTTCAACAGTTCCGTCGATTGATGAAGTTCACATTGCTTTTTGTTATCTTGAGCATCATCTGCTTCGGGTTGAATCGCTGGGGCAATTTTATCCATCAAGAGTGTTTTAAGCCTTTCCTCAATTATTCGATAATTATTTTTTAAAATTTCTAACCGAGGCTCAAGCCTTGCCTCATAGGCAGCGTTGTGTGGATTGTCGCCAGACTGTTTGCTTCGACATGAAGTGCATATGTAACAGACACTGGGGAAATCCACGTTGTTGATAATCGATGCCACTTCCTCTGTTAGGGCTTTATCACAATTGACATGTATTTTACTCATGCAGCCGAAACATTTAACGACATGAGATCTAGCGCTTACCCCTTTGTTGCAAATTTTGCACACATCACGTGCAGCCTTCTTTGTTTGGGTTTTCGGGGTCAACCTGCGTGTCATTGTTTCAATCCGGTGAGGGGTGAATCAGTGCAGTTATTGATCGATCGATAACTGGCGGTGGAGTGAATGCGTTGGATCGGAGTTAAGTGATCCAAACGATGAAAAGCGAACGAGTTAGGATAAAACTGTTGAGATTTCACGATTTTCGATCTCACAGATTTCAAAAGAATATCAGTGGATTCGGAGTGATTTGCTCTTCTCGACGGTATTTGAACAGAAACAATATTCCAAAGTACCGGGTCTGTTGCACGCGTGGGTAATTTAGGTTATAATTCGAAAATTTGGATTTTCAAGGATTCAACTTGCGCGAACTTGAAACTGGTATAATCCAAACGAGTGAATTGAGACCAGTTCAATGATATCTGAACAGTTCAGTTCAGGAGAGCGAGTGAGGAAATAGATCCAAAAGTATCAGAGCACAGATTTATGCGACCGCACAGCACTCGGAAACTTGATAATGTTCATTAAATGCCCCCTGAAATACCAAAATAATGTTTTTTTCTGCAAATTGATTGAAATATATTATATTTCCATCTCGAACTTTACGATGTCAACGTTTCTTTACAACTGCAGCATCAAAATACCTCTGCCAAATGATATAAACATTTAAAAATATAAAACCCATTTATCTCGTCAATAGTCCGTATATTTGTACCGCATTCACATATTCTTCTTAGTAAAAATTAAAACATGGGTGTAATTGAGAAAATTTCGGAATACAGCTTCTAATTTCTGTCTCCTAATCTCTCATTATTTCAATAAATGTTAACATTATTGTAAACAATTTGATGAATATATTTAAAAATAAACCTACACAAGAAAACTTTGATTGAAGTAGTCTCATTTGTTCCACCAGATTTTCGTTGTTAGTCTGCAAAATCACAACATGTGAAACTTATTACAGATATAAATATAACTAAGCAACAGCAGATTTAGCGGGTATCGCTAGAGACCCTGATTTTTAGCAGAGCGTTCGAATGATTCTTTCAAACCAGCGATGCAAACATAATCAGTGAGTGAGCATGAGGCAAGCCGAATTATTGAATCCGAAAGTGGTAGCATTGTTGTGTATCCTTCATCGTTTGATGTCGACCATGGATGCACATTACAATCTCATTAATTTTCATGTTCTACAGCTTGTTGAATGAGTAAATATTCCGATTCGAAAGGAACAATCTCTCTCACAGCGCTTGCAAGGATAGTCAGAACACTGTTGTAGGGCGTCCGTTGCACTCAGGCGGCTTGATCTGCGTTCAGCAGCGAAGTGCTGTATTTGCTCCTCCCAGCTTGCAGACGACGCTTTACACAATGCCTTCTATGTGCGTGGTCAAGAGCGATTTCTTACCAAATCACGGTGTAAATGCCATGAGCTTTCATATCTCTTTTGTAAATGTCTTTGTACCACAAATGTGGTCTTCTCAATGGTCAACTCCCTGATTTCAACTCACCATATTGTAAATCTTTCGGAATACGACCATTTTCTATCTTGCAGACGTGTTCATGCCACCATAGGCGCAATGTCGTATTAGGCTAAACATGCTCCCTGGACCAGCTTTCGAATGCACTTCAGCATTTGTCACTGTGTCCCTCCAAAATATGTTAATAATACGACGAATGCTTCGTGGATGTAAAGCAGTTAGCTTACGTCAGTGTCTTTCATGGATTGTCCAGTTTTTACTGACGTACAGTAAAGCATTTAGTGCGCTTCTGGCGTAATACCAGCCTTTATATATCGTGTACACCGTGTAACGAATAACATTTTTGAATATTTTTATCACTATCATTCTGTGCGATAATTTGGAGAATAGACGTGTACTTAACAGCTTTTCATGGGCCTGAATTCGAATGCTTCTGAATGACTTTGTATCTTGCTTTATGATATATATATATATATGAAATATTCAAAAATCTTATTCGTTACACGGTGTACACGATTTATAAAGGCTGGTGTTACGTTTAATTCACGAAATACCACTGTTTCCGCACGATGCATGAACTGTTTATATAATAATTTCCCCGTGTATACGCAGCTGATTCATCGTTATCAATTACCGCAGGACATTCATGTTTCTTGCTCTCATATTTAAAGCTGTCTCATGAAATTAACGCCCGATTAGAGTGCTTAATCTACAGGTCTTATCCTTTGCTGACCCACTGCTCTGCTTGTACGGCAAAAGCGGTTTACACACTCCATCGTCAATTCATTAGAACATTCTGCCTTTTATCTATTTGACAGAATCTGAATCTAGATAAGACCGATCTGAATTGCTGGTAACAGCTAATCTAGTGAAATCTTTTTTATTAATCCTCATCGTTTAATGTTTCAATATTTTATTTTCAATGTCAACGCCCGTTTACTACCCTCGCAACTATATACCAATCATTGATGAGCCACAAAATTAGATTATTCAAGTTTAAACATGACTCGAACAACACAGCAGAACAGAAGTCTTGCGGCAAGCGAAAACGGGGCGAGGCCCGTTATCACGTGCCATAGCTGTTCCGCTGAGGTGAGGTAGTAGATGATGATGTTTTCTAACAGTTCTTGTTTTCGGACATTGTGTCCCTGCGAATGACCTCGTATTATTGTTCCTCAATCAAACTTTTCACTTGGTTTAACATAGTTAGCGCCAAACATTTCAGCTTTTCCTGCTCTTGCACTGTAGAGAAGGATCGTATTCAATATCGGCTTGGAGCTTTAATCATCTTGTTGTACATTAATGTTATAATGAAGGATACGCTATTAGCTGTTTGATGATATTGATTGTTGACGGCATCAAAATATGTGACCATGTTCAGACCACTTAACAATTGCACTCCATCAAACCGAAAAACGTTATACTTTGCAATCGTACAAAGTACAAAATGCTACTTGTAGGGAAATCCCTTTTACAAACTCATTAGTAAAACATGAGATATCTTGCATGATTTACCATTAAAAAGTAATCTCAGTGTCTAGCTGTCTTGTAATCTGAAAGTAGAAAACTATTGCCAGTAAATTTACAATAAAACATGCTTTATCCTTGGTATGCTAGATGAGATATTTAAGAGTTTACTGCCAGAGCCTAAGCTAGTACTTTTCGTACATACCTGTCTACAACTATAGAATTTTCAACCAAAGCGGCAAATTACATTAAATCCGCAATAGGATTTATCGCAAGTTACATCTAATATCATTCCCGTAAAAGTATTTCCTAAGTCAAATTATTATACTGCTTTGTACAACGTGTGACGTTGACCTCTAAATACAAAACCAAAAATCGCATTCTCAATCATTTCCAGGAGTTTTCATTTTCGTTGTATACGAGATCATTCACACATCGTTGATCATACATTTTTAACTAGATAATCAAGGCCTGTTTTAGGCGAACGTCATAATGTAAGTGTTAAATATGCCAGATCAACCGAAGTCGAATCTTGTTTGGGTCATATCGTGTATCAGCGTGATCACACATCTCAAATATACTGTATCAAACGTTTTTCATCTGCCTTCCATTACAATACGACGTAAACCGTTAACCTCTCCGAATCTCACAAGGCGTGGAAAAACAAAGCGGTCATTTTTGTGTTATGCAAAGAAAAAGAAGCATATATAATTTATGCATTGGTCATTTCTATCTATTTTGCAACATGGTTTCGTTCAATCAAGTTTCGTTGAGCCGTAACACAATAGATTACGTTAGAGTAACCTTGAAAACTTTAAACACTTTTGGTAGATGATGATGTTCTCCAACAATTCCTGTTTTCGGACATGTTGTCCCTCCGAATGACTTTGTATTATTGTTCCTTAACCCAACTTTTCACTTGGGTTAACATGGTTAGCGCCAAACATTTCAGCTTTTGTTGCTCTTGCAATGTAGGATCGTATTCAACACGTCATCCGAAAGCTGTTTTCGACTCAAACACCTTACCAGTACACTAAAGCCCGTTTATACAATATTATCTGTGCTTCCGCAACCGTATTCGATTGCTTTATGAGTTTCTACGATACGGTGATTTAATTAGCTTTGTTTGAATAAAATTATAACAAACGGCGCGGAGTTAACGATAAGAAATCTCATATCGCATTCAAGTATACAATTGTTTACCATATATCCACTGTTTCAAGGCTCACTGAACCTAATCTTACTGTCTCCACCTGATGACGGCAAACAGCTAGAAGCCGGTAGTGGAGTGTAATTTCGGGGCATGAGAGTAACACATCACTTTAACTCTCATATCTCTGTTGCAAATGTCTTTGTACCACAAGTGCCGTCTGCTTAATGGGCGAGTTCCAGATTTCAAATTACCATAAGGTAGATATTTCGGAATACGACCATTTTCCATTGACAAGCCACCACAGGCGGCGATGTCGTATTAGGCTAAACATGCTGCCTAGACCAGCTTTTGAAAGCAATCCATCCAGAATATGTTAAAGATACGACGGATGCTTCGTAGATGTAAAGCAGTCAGCTTACGTCGGTGTCTTGCGCGAATAGTCCAGGTTTCACTGCCGTACAGTAAAGCATTTAGTGCGCTTCTGAACTGAAACTGTTAAAATTGACTGCGCTTTTCATGTCAGACAGTAAAGAAATAACGAGTTTGAGCAATTTGTGTGAGCGACCTATAATGTGAAGCATTTTGAAAAGATCATCCCCGATAATGTAGTAGAATGCCTTATCCAAATCAATAAAAAACATCGTTTATTGGCATAAGCTGTTCCCGACAGTATTCTTGCGAGAGCCAATTTGAGATTCGGAGTACACACTATCAGCTAAACCTTACAGCCAGGTCTGTGAAACTTTAGCAAATAATTTGCCTACAGCATTTGAAGTGGATCTTTCTCTGTAAATTTTGCATTCTTCTCTATCGCCCTAAATCTTAAACAGCGTGATGAACTTTGTCTCGCATTTCTTGTGGGAAACACTCCTCCTGCCAGCACTGAAGAGCAAATGGTGATGAGGCTGTACTAATGCTGTTCTACAGCACTTGGTGAGCTCAGGTGGAATTCTGTCGTCACCTAGGGCCTTATAATTCACTAAGTGGTCGATTGCCCTAATGAGGTCATCCAGATTAGGGGGAGTATCTAAATGTTCAACATTTTGTAGTACATATGGAAAACCGTACTCTCCCTAGAGTGGAGAAACAGGAAGTGTTCTACCCATCTTTCCATCTGTTGAGTATCGTCGGCAATCGGGTTACTAGATACAGATTTAATGGGAGCCGTTTTAGGTTTGTGTGGATCAATGGCTCTTTTGATCCCATCATACAAACTGTGAAACTTTTCAGTATCCGCAGCCTTTTGGATACTGGGGTTAATTTAAGTCCAATAGACATTGACACATCGTCTTGCAGTCTGTTAAACCTTATATCTAGCTACCATTAGAAGTAGTAAGTTTTCATATGTTAGCATAAATTAGAACTTTAAGAATGCTGACGGTTTCTCGTATAACACAGCAGTCGCCTCAGACGATTTTGTTTCGAATTAGTCGCTTGTGAGATCTGTTTGCGAACCGTAAGTGGAAAGTGCGAATCGGCATATGCAGCTTTTTAACGATTCCCAGATTTCTGAAACCGGTTTGGTTGAAATTGTTTTGTTGAACTGGTGTGTGAAGGTTTGCGATGAATCGGTTATAGCAAGTTTTTGGTAACGTTTCGCTTCTGAACACAGAAGCTCCGTCAGACCAAGGGTGTTGGTAGGAACAGTGTTCAGGTTTTAATGGCATTTTCTTGACCAATCCTGATTTCTCTAACCTAGACAGGAGAGACCAAGATAAATGATCACACCTCCTAATTGCTGTGTTCATCCCTGATTGTTTATTAATTGTACAGGTGTGAATAGCGTCTGTTGACAAACTGCTTAGGTAATCATTAGGTGCTATCTTGGAGACGAGCTCATGAAGAAGTCAGTCGCTGACTTGCAAATCATGGTTACCCCAAGAGCTTAATTAAGCGCCAATTGAACTGAGTTTAACATTTGAAACCGAAGACAGAAGAAGTTTGGCGAGCAACAGTATCTCTACCATATGTCAAAAGCGCCTCCGAAGAAATTAATCGAATCTTGAATAACACAGGTAATAAAGTAACATGTAAGAGAGGTAGAACTCTCCGCTCCGTATTATTGCATCTCAAAGATAAGACTTCTTCAGATTGTGCGACGAACTGCATCGACAAAATCAAATGCAAGGGTTGCACGGGTTTCTACATTGGGCAAACGTCTAGAGAACTCTGCACTAGGTAAAACGAACACAGGAAACGATTGGGAAAGCAACCCCGCAATCCCGGTGAATATCAATCACTGATTCGGTATTCTGCCCTAGCTGAACACGTGCTAGATGCTGGACACAGCTTAGATCTTGATAATGTGGAAGTGATAAGACGGGATGTGAAATCTTATACGGAAACACTTCACGCCGAGGCTGTTGAAATAACAAAGCCCGGAGCGAATGCGGTGAACAAGGTGGATAGGGCGGATATCTCAACAATTTGACGTTCGTTTCTGCAGCGGATAAAGATTAACGAAAATAACACCTAACGTAAGCAGTGTGTCAGCAGACGCTGTTCACACCTGTACACTTAATACACAATTAGGGATGAACACAGCAATTATGAGGTGTGATCAATTATCTGGATCTCCCCTGTCTAGCTTAGAGAACTCAGGATTGGTCAAGAAAATGCCACTTAAACCTGAACACTTGGTCTGACGAAGCTTCTG
>JACCGJ010021073.1:0-20212 GCA_013407085.1 Atriophallophorus winterbourni | reverse complement strand
GGTGATTAGGGACGCTATTGCACTCATACCTGTCTTTATAATATCCTCGATTTCTTAGACTCGTCATCCTGCTTTCTCAGACCAATAATTTCAAAATTATGTTTTTCTCTCATTTTCAGCCACTTCTGGCTGCTGGTTTCAAAGAGAAATCGTTGACCTTGTATAACGTCAGTGCCGACCCGTGTGCCTAACTTTTTTATTTTCATCTTTCAACTACTAACTATTTTTCAGCAACATGTTACTTTCTAATTCCCGATATGGTACACATTTGTCTTTGTTACAATTATCATTTGTTGCGCTGAATGAATCATTATCTTTCTAAATACACGGTTTGCACTCTTCATTTTTCTGATTATTACGTCATTTTTGTGGCTTGTTTATAAACGTTTCAAGCGCGTGCGGATCCTGATCTTACTGTCTCTACCGGAGGAGTACAAACAGCATGAAACCGGTCGTTGGGGGTGTCTGATGGAAATGAATGAGAATGAACATTTTCGTTAATTTATGGTTATCCCATTTGTATGGTTCTATCATTTTCAGCACCTCATAAAACTCTGCTGTATCTTGTCTAATCGTGTAAGTACATGTTTTTTTGAGGCCAGTGAATTTCTCATGTGTAGTCGTTCTACATTTAAACGTGCCACGTTGCGGACCAGAATTGAAGGCAATAGAGAAACACCGTATTCTCAGAACCATTTCCTCACAAATCTGTCTCGATGTCTATCTTTACGGCATAAATTATTGCCTAATGCTAGAAGTTTCTCTCATAAACGGTGTTTTTAATCAGATGTTTTAAAATGATTAAACATGGAATCATACTATTTGGTTCTTCATTTTCTACTGCTCCTTTACTTTACTTGATATATCGATATTGAATCAAATGCGAGGTTTACGAACAAGCGATTCAATTCGTATCATTGCAGCAAGAAATCTTGACTTGTAGAGCCTGTGCTTGTCTCCGCTGTGTGGCGAATATGCACTGAATAGGGTGCTAGGTTGTTGTTGATACTTTCTCAACTATTGAAACCCTTTTTACCAATTGGTTATGGTGAACGGAACTGGGTTAAACACCTTTCTCGAAGCGAGCAACCGGGGTGGAATTCGCACCGGGCACGTCCAAATAAAATTTTGACGTCGTATCCGCCTGGTTAATATGTCATCGGGCATTAGATTATCTTCTGAAACAGTATGAAACAACGAATTCGCATTTGTATGCACTTCCCTCACACACCACGACCGATTTCGTGTTGTTTGCCGTCATTGGGTAGGAACAGTATGATCAAGATCCGCATGCACTTTAAATGTTGAAGAAATAGTGATCAGTGTATAAACTTGTTAACCACTGTTCAATCACATGTACACATAAGCAGATAAATTGAACCCACAGGATTGAAACAAGTATTTTTTTAAATTCCTAAACTAGAAGTATATTTCTGCTGAAGTGTATTGTTAGCCTCCTTCGGTCGACCATGGATATACATCATAGTCGCATGATTTTTTCAATGTCCACAGCTTTTCGAACGACTAAGCAGTACTAGGCCGGTCAGTGTCAGTTGCATCCCGGCGGCGCTATCTGCGTTTAGCAGCCAAGAGCTGTATCTGCTCCACCCCAACATGCAGATGACGCTTTAGACAATGCCTCCAATGTGAGTGTTCAAGAGCAAGTTTTTCCCAACTCGCGGGGTCAATGTCAAGAGCTTTCATATCTGTTTTGCAACGTCTTTGTACCGCAAGTGCGGTCTGCCCAATGGTCGACTTCCTAACTGCAACTCACCATTGAGTAGATCTTTCGGAATACGACCATTTTCCATTCTGTAGACATGACCAAGCCAGCGCAGGCGGCGCTCTCGCAATAGAGTGAACATGCTCTGTAGACCAGCTTTTGAAAGCATTTCAGCATTAGACATTTGTCCATCCACGATATGTGCAAGATAGGACGGATGCTTCGTAGATGGAAAGCATTCAGCTTCCGTCCGTGTCTTGCGTAGATAGTCCAGTATTCATTGCCACGCAGTAAAGCATTTAGAACCGATGCGGTTACGCCAAACACGAGAGTTAAATCGGGACAAAATTGCAGCTGCTCTACCAATCCGCGTATCAATCTCTGTGTCTAGCGAGAGGTTATCCGCAATGGTTGAACCAATTGATGTACTGGTTCAAGCTGACAGTTTCTAACAGTGATGATTGGAGGCGATACAATCCATTGACCAAGGACTTGGGTGGCAACCTAACAGATCAAGCATTTTTAAAAGACCATCCCAGCTGACTTATTTGAAATCCTTCGTTAAATCAATAAAAACAGCGTATAATGGCACGCGCTGTTCCTGAAAATTTTTTTCTCTATAAGAAGATCATGTCAGCGGTTGATTTTCCCATGCGAGAGCCACATTACGTTCGATGAACTGCTATAAGATAATTTTATTAAAATATTGTGGTGCTCCCATCCCTTACACACCACATACCGGTTTCTGGCTGTCTGCCGATATCAGGTGGATGACGGTAAGATCAGTTTCATTCAGCCTTGAAACTGTAGAATCGTGGTAAACAAAGGAATACTTGTATGGAACTATTAAATAGGGTTCTTACAAAGAACCACGATGCTTAAATATAGAATCACAAAGTGATTATTGGTCAACCACTCAAGGCGCTTATACACGACCAATATATTTTTATTAACTTATCATGATTAAATAAATGGCTCTTCCATTATCTTGATGGCTCAAAGTTCGGCCATGACCGACTCAGTTGTTTTGAGTCACGGTTTTGCAAGCATTCGGTAGACGGTCGAGAAGGAATTCTCATCGCGACGAAGAATAATGCAACTCAAGTCAGGATACGATCGCTCATGATTCCTTCTATCAAAATACGTCAAAACGTTCCATTCATTAAAATTGTCAAGTCTTAATAAGCTCACGGGTTGCTTTCATTTTTTTACTCAGTTGTCTATAGCGAATATAGATGGCCCGTGATAGTACGCTTACAGACGATTGAGCTAACTAGCAATTCGAATTACTACCTCGGTTGAAATTCCTCTCCTATAATCTCGTTTCAGAAATTTTATTGTTACCGTCATAAATAATCGCGCACTCATTTGCCCGCATTTCGTGTTGAGAACTGACAAATCTGTTCGTAAATTATGGGCTCATAATCGATTTTGGCTTGAGAACTACTTTTCTAAAATTGGACGAAATATTCACTAAATGAAACCACCGTCGGAAAAGCAAAGCAAAACGTAATTGTCGCATTACCCTATGGCAATATGCACATTTGTTTATGATAAAATACTACACTTGAATGATATTTTCACGCCTATTTGCAAGCACATGCCAAGAAGGGATCCATGTTGGTGCACTAATGTAGCTGCAGGCGATGCATTTAAAGAACATGTTAGACCCATTTTCGGGTTACATTGTGTGCATACTAATGCTCTGTTGCCCAAGCCGAAGTAGAGATCATGTAAGGACAGCCATTATAATGAGAAAAAACAGTTACATTAATCTTGGGTAAAACAGAATAACTACCCTTATTGAAAATCACAGAGTCCCTCTAGAAGTCGACACTGGCATTCTGTCTGCAGTCATTATTGACTGACTTAACTTTCTTCAAGAATTTGGACACACGGAATGATTCAAAGTTATCTGTCGTTGGCTGATAAAACGAAATTCGGTGGATTGATTCTGGTTAACCAACCGCTGGTTACCTGTGACTCGGTGATGGATGATTGATGAGGAAGTTGTGTTTTATTCTATTTCTGTTAAGGTGTCTGGAACATTCTGACATATCCATGTTAGGTTGCAGACCTTTGAATTGTATACGAATTTACAAATCTACTGATTATTAGTACTGATAACTGTTACGTCGTATTGGTCCCGTTGTGAATTTCCTACCATTAATTCCATTCCCTTCATTATGCTCGCACAAAAGTGAACTTTGGTCCGCGAATCACTTTATGATATTTTCGGACTGCAAAATTGTGGCTAGATATTCTTTTTTGAATTTTGTTTTAGGTTTTGCCCCGGTAATAAGCGAGACAGAAAATGTACAGCGGTGTCGTTCGTCGCGCAGTTTTAACATTCCATTTTTAAAGCGGCATTTACTAATCTCCTCGACAGTATAGCCGGAAGCAAGCAAACGGATAGTCTCAATACAACAACGCCTGGTGATGCGGTTCAAACGGGATATCATGCGATAGCTCCAAGAAGCTTGAGCATTCAGAATATAACCGAGTCGGCTCATTAATAACATTTCATGACTTGAACACTGCAAACATTGTCAGATGTTTATATACAAATGCACAATGCCTTTCAAACAAATTGGCGGAGTTAAGTAAGATATGCTCGGTATTCAAGATTCAAGAATTTATGGTCACAAATAGCACATAGCATCACAATTGCTATATCACAGTAAATATTCGTTCATGAAAAAAGAAATAAAAATAATTATGTAATGTCAAGTATAGTCCGGTTGAATACTTACAATGAGTCAATACGCAATTGTCGTTAAATATTTATGTAACAAATAAATGTCCAAATTACGAATGAAAGTTTCGACGCTGGGGACGATGACAATAGTTTCCGGGAGGGCATTCCAATGGAAACAGACACGTACAGAATAAAAATATCGACGCCAACTGATACGGGAGTCTGGAATTTGTAGTGTCGCTGAGTGGCTGCGTGTATGTTGTGACTTACGGTATTCCAATACATGTTTAAAAGGGTGATGTGGGTATTTAATATTTTGTATGCTAGTATCACATCACTCCGAAGGATTCTTTGAAGGGGAGTAGGGATTACAGATTTTGTAATCGCTCCTCGTGTGTTAGTTTCCGGAAACCACTTACGAGTTTGGGTGCACGATAGTATATTATATTCTATATCCTTTTTCAACCACGGAGTCCAAGCTAATGGGGCTTGCTCCATTGTGGGAATTAAGTAGGCTTTCATGATGGTGGACAACGTTCCAGGTGAGAAGGTTCTGAAAATCCGTCGCAACATACCTAGAAGCTTGGAAGCACATTTGTAGATGACCTCGCAATGCAGGTGTTCTTCAGGTTGTCGCATACCTAGACTCCAAGATACCTTTCAGACGCGATCCAACTCAAAATCGTCTGCCCAAAGTGATATTGGTAATGGAATGGCTTACCAATTTGCAACACCTTGCATTTTTGGAAACTGAATGGCAAATTATTCCGTACTGACCATTCGTGGAGAGCATCTAGATCACGTTGCAGCTGTACACAGTCCACAGTTTATTTTATCCGCGTCCAAAGTTTAATATCATCAGCAAGGAGAATCAACATGAATGAGAGCGTCTCAGGTAGGTCTAAGATGTAAACCAAGAAAAGAACTGGACCGAGGACGGAAACTTGCGCAACTGGAGGCAACAACAACCTGTGACTACCCCGTTTATTCGAACAATCGCCTCGCGCCCACTGAGTTAACTTTCAAGCCATACAAGTAGCTGTCCGCTGATTCCAAGCAATGAAATAATTTTTCCGTCACTATACGCTCTAGAACTTTGGATATCTCAGTAAATAAGGTGACAGGACGGTAGTTTGCAGGATCTGAATGTCTACCCTTGTAGATAGGAGAAATTACCCCTGACCTTCACTCTGTTGGCACCACTCTTTCGGTTAGATAATGTCTAAACAATTCACTTAATGGTTCATACTCCTGTTTGCCAGAGGATTTCAGTAGAGTTGGTGTGATTCCGTCCGCTCCATGGGATTTCCTAGGGTTCATTCGACACACATGGCGTTTTATAATCGCTGAATTGATCTGTCAGCTGTTGCGTCACTGTTGATGGCGGTAATTCTTCAGTCGATCTAATCGTTAACAGACCAAATAGTTTAGCATAAAATTGAGCGAGAGCATCAGCTGTTTCCTTTGCTGAGACTGTTAATCCATCCTCGGCAAGTACAGGAAACACCCCTGGTTTCACGCTTGATCGAGCATTGACAATCTGATATAGCAACATAGGATTTCCTTCAATTTTCAAAGATAGGACGTGATTGTAATTTTGCTTGTATTTCCTGATTAGAGCGTTCAATTTCTTTTGAATTCTTCAAAATTGTTGCCAGGAAGCATCAGTCCTGGTATTTCTGTGTTGATCCAAAAGAGAGTTCCTTTGTCCGATCTAGTTTTAGTGTCAAATGTTCGCTGTGATATTTTGCGACTACTCATGAGTACCAAGTACTTCGAAATATTCACAATGTTTATCACAACGGTCCACATTGGAAGGTCTGGACTCGAGTTCCGCTCTTATTCGAGCTCATCAGCAATGCATATACTGTCTCGGGTCGAACTCGAACTTTCCGAACACTGGAAAAACAATGCCCGTCAGATTTAATCGGTGTTAGCTTACACTGTATCGATGGGAAAACCTGACAAGTAGATCAGATCCGTTGGACGACCACAACATATGTTGGCTCCTTCTCGACTGGTCGGGCATATGACGCTACTCAAATGTGCCAGTCTGGAGAAATATACACATAGGCTTGCTCGCGATCGGTCAAACGGTGGATTGTAGCTCAGGCCGTAAAGCGTGAGACTAAAATGGTGATGGTTCTGGGTTCGATTCAGACCCGAGACAGGATATGAACTGTTGATTAGCTCAAATAAGAGCGAAACTCGAGTCCAGTGCTTTCAATGTGGACCGTTGTGATGAACTTTGTGAATATTTCAAAGGAATTGGTACTGATGTGTAGTGGCCAAAACATAATGAACCAACTCTCCAAACACTCTGGAAGATCAAGCGCATGCGGATCCTGATCTTATTGTCCCTACCTGATGAGTGAAAACAGCACGAAACTGGTAGTGTGTGTGTGTGACGGAAAAGCATGCAAATGAATATTTTGTTTCATGGTTATGGGTTTTACTTCGTTGAACATGTGTTTGGACACATGTAATTGAACAGTTTGGTCGTACCAGCCTTTTCCAAGTGGCATACAAGCGCTCCTTGTTTACCATTCCTCCACTGTTTCAAGCGCATGCGGATCCTGATCTTATTGTCCCTACCTTATGAGTGCAAACAGCACGAAACCGGTCGTGGGGTGTGTGACGGAAAAGCATGCAAATGAATATTTTCTCTCTGGAAGTTCGTTCGTTTCCAGGTGTTGCACTTTCTGCGGTTATAATTCGCACAAATCTTTTGATACCGAAGACAGCGATGTCACTGGCCTGTAATTTTTAACTTCAGAACACTAACCAATTTTGTAAATGGGTGGTATTTGTACTAGTTTCCAGTCTTTTGGCAACACATCAGCTTGGAGCAAATTATTAAACATGTGGGATAGAAGTTCAGAGAGCTGAGCATCACAAATCCAACCGTCTAATCACTGAGAGGAACGAAACCGTCAAGCTGTTGTGGTGTACACCAATGGTCGATATCGTTAGAATGGGGCCAACTACAATACGTTCCATTACGTGGAATTACTGACGTTGAATATGAAGGATTTTCTTTTCATGAACAATACACCTGAACATCTTATGATAATTGAGAAGTTAGTTGCGTTTTCAATACGATTTCTTGTATCGTGTTTCTTTCTTGTCTTCTTTTATGAGACCGTCAACTGTGCCGCTAATGACTCTAAATGTTTAACCAGCCAAAGCGCGCCATGCAAGCAGAATTAACCGGAGATCCTGCTTAATTCCGTATAAAAATCTAAACGCCTTTATGGTTATTGCACGTCTGAGCTGTCTCTACCGAGTTAATTCGAGATATGATCGTCGATCGACACTTCCGTGAATGTGACAGATTGATCAGAGTCATTTCTGCAGATAAGGCACACCCGCTGCATGAGGTCCTGAAGGCTTACGAATCGCCCCCATCTCGACGAAGCTAATATCTTGTCCTTGATTCGATAGCTTTTTTTATTCACTTTCGAGCCGCGTTCGACTGCGTTGAGCGGGGCTGTATATGGGATATCATGCTATTAAATGGGGTCCCATTGAAGCTCGTTAGCCTAATTAGAGTCAATTACAACTCTACAAGAGCTCTGGTTCGCGCCTACAGCGAAGAATCTCGCGAATTTAATTTGAACACAGGAGTCGTGCAAGGTTGTCCGTCATCCCCAGTTCTATTTAACGATGCTATAATCAGCATTATGAACCAGGCATTAAGTTTAAACGGATCTCTGGATATCTAATCTCGACTACGCCAACGATGTATTTGTTTTTTGTCCAAAATGTCGAATTGCTACAAAGGACCGCATTAGTAGCACTGCTGCGAAAGTCGGCCTCGAGATAAACGCTGCAAAAACCAAGGCGTTCATTGACACCGTTACACCAGGCATACAGCAACCGAGCGTCCAGGGCTGTCCGATCCAGTATGTTACAGTCTTCAAATACATCGGTTCAAATATGTTGCCCAATGGTAAAGCAGCGATCTACCTTGTACTGCTTCATGGGCGTGAGACGTGGCCGCTGAGATCACAGGATGCACGATCTTTAGAAGTATTCGATCATGAGTGCCTTAGGATAATCTTGGGCGACCGATATACGGACCGGGTATCTAACGCCGCCATTCGGACGTGATACAACGGAATATATCCGCATTCCGTTCATATCCAACGGCGAAGACTACACTGGTTTGGCCACGACCTCCGAAAGACAGACTCAGCGCTCACGAAACTCGTCCTCGACCCCAAACCCCTGGGTTGGGCGACAGGGACGTCGAGCGAAGAGGGCGTTCGCAGGTGAAAACGTGAATGGATTAATATCTGCAACGATCTCGCCTCCGATCGTCGCGCGTGATTCGAGACACAAGCTAATAATAAAATAATGATGTCGCAATAAATGTCGATTAATGTACTACTATGAGAACCTAGTAGTATAAAGAGGAATAAAATTACAAAAGTATGAAAAATTGACAGAAGCAGCTGCGGAAAATTTATAGAATCGGTTGTTAAATGAAACAAAACTGATTTAGCAAAGAGAACTGGTACAAACATTTAGCGTTGACTATGAATGTATGTTGTTGTTGACCTCTTACGGTCGATATCGACCATGGATTTTCTCCATAAGCGCATGATCGTTTCATGCTCCTCAGCTTTTAGAATGGCTAAACACTCCGATTCAGGATGTGCAATCTCTCCGTTAACGTTCGAAGCGATAGACAGTACTAGGTCGATCGGCGACAGTTGCATGCCGTTCATCAGCCAAGAGCTGTATCTGCTCTTCGCCAGGCTCGGCATGACGCTTTACACAGTGTTGTCCCGAGTTCTTTGCTCAAGAACCTTTATGACTGTGGCATTCCTTTGAACATAATTCACTGGATTGCATCCTACTCTAATGGCCATGTGCAATATAATGTCGTAATTGACCGCCTGCCGTTCGATCCCGAATCCTCGTGGTGTCTTGCAACGCTTCATTCTTTATCCCTTCTTATTCTCAGTTTACATCTCTGATTTCCGCGCTTTCGTTCAACCCTTACTCTCAAATACGCTGACAACTTGGCCGTTGTTTTTGACCACCACAGGCGTGCTGACCCTCCTGCATCAGAATATATGATCAATACCATTGGCCACCCTCACTCGGCTTATCATTAAATCCTCAAATACGTGGTTGGTGAGCGACGTCAAACCTTACTTCAAAGAATTCCTCCGGTTTCCTGCAATGGCTCTGAGATCAGCAGAAGCACTTATTTCAGGTATCTTGGCGTTACGTTATCTCAGAGTCTCAACGGGACTGATCACGTGATTGCATAGTTATTGAAGGTTCGAAGGCTAACTTTATATGACCAACGCAGCGTTACTTATTCGTCCCATCGGATATAGTTAGACATTTTGTTTTTTCCTGCATTGTTCCTCACTTAATCTATGCATCTTCCTTAATTTTTTCCGGTCTAATTAAAAAGGATTTCCTGATGATCAAAAGAGGCATTACGGTTATCGCACGACTGAGCTATACATCTACCGAGTTAATTCGAGATATGATCGTCGATCGACACTTCCGTGAATGTGACAGGTTGATCACAGTCATTTCGTCCGATAATGCACACCCACAGCATGGCTTGCAAATCATTCATACCTACGGGAAGCTAATATCTCGTCCCTCATTCGAGAACTGAAAAATTCAGGAATTATTTCATTCTTGACTTTGCCTGCTATTTGGTTGATCAATCGAGAGTTATTCTCCATCTGAAGAGGCGACTGACAGTGTGAACTTCGACATTGAATCATCAACCTCACATTGCTTTTGGAAAACTATTTTGTGCGTTCAAATAAATACTATTGCTGAAAAGTCGTGTACAGGAACAAAGCCATTTTGTTCTTATTCTTCGGCAAACATTCCAAACTCATACCGAGATGTCGACATAGACCTATGCGGCGATGCTATCAATAATCTCAGCTGTTGTTGCAATTTCCTATCGCAGATCAAACGCTAAAATTATCCGTATAAGTCGAAGTCGAAATTGTCCCCGTTTTCATCAATTTATTGCAAAAAAATTATCACTATTCATTTTCATGAAGCTGAATTATTGTTAGAACGATAGAGGCGTTTAATTGCATTGAAATTCCATAAGTAACCCACCTTGTTCGATCCAACTCGTCTCATTGAGATTTTCACACCTCAGTAATTGGGTGATAATTTTTAGCATTACCAAGAGCCTAAGTCACGTTAGTTTCAACATGGCTTTAGTGATCCTTGTGTGATTTTCTTGTCTAAAACACCCACAATTGTAAAACCTCAAAGTAGTTACATACAAAACAATGGGGGGCTCGACTATACAGGAACCCACTATTTTGGACCCTCGGCTTAGCTTTTGAGGTTTTGACAATGGAGAACAAGACCCAAATGAATGAGGGAACTCTGGCAAAGGCATATTTCCCACCAGCAACGAATATCGGAATTAAGTGATTAAGCCATTAAATTAAATCTTAGTTAATGTCAACGCTTCTTGTGTGCGTTGCAAAAGTGAAAATTTCCACACTAGCGTCTTACATCACGATGATCTTCGCGCTTCGTTGTGAGGAAATGTTTCCGCATTTATCTGACTTCTTAAGCATTTCAATCTTTCACAGATCTGAATCTACCATTTACAGTTGATGAGAACAAAAGATGTGAAACATGGTACAGTCGAAAACCTCAACATTGTGCAATGGTTTGTATAAAAACAACTCGCTCTTAAAATACGGAACAAGCGATGGATTTAATGAATTTACATCTGAAAACGATTGTCACACGTATGCAAGAAGATCAATGCGATTTGAAGTTAACACGTCTAAGTTGCGATCGAGAGGTAAAATTCATGGCTTCATTACTATTCACTTGCTAGGATTTTACCAGTAAGGCAAATACAGAAGTCATTATAATAGCAAGACGCATGTATTCACTTCATGTCATATAAGATTGAATATTCTCAGCGCCCAGATCTCGAAAACAAAATACAGCCGAGTAATAAAAGAATCCAAATAATGCTGTTCGCTGCAATTATCCATTTCGCCACAACCGCGTAGTAGAGCAGGACCGGAGACGCCGAATCACCGATGCTCGCGATCACCTTCGGGACCACATTGACCTCATGAAACTTGCGGAGTGCTGATATTTGTGGCAATATTAGCGCCATCATCAGAATGACGTCTGCGAATCAAAGGTATTATTTTTAGACTACTCATGAGTAACGAGGTTTACCAAAACTAAATCGACAGATTTTAATCACAGATTTTCATCTACGTATATTTTATTGCGTAGGTTTTATAAAAAATGTTCGTTTCTAAAATGTGACCATGAGAGTTAAATGTTTGTTCAATCATTAATTGTCCTAATCAGTTTTCTCAGTGTTTCGATAATGGCAAACATTACGGAATACACTAGAATGACGTTAGGAAAATTGCGAGGTACGTTAATCAGACAAGCTTTAACACTTGCAATTTTTTATGTAGCTGGACCATAATCATTCTCTGATGCTGTTCTGAGTCGCAAGATTCGCTAAACGAGGTATGGCTAACCACGGTTACATAGACAAGATTCAAAGGTACTTGAAGTTTGTAAAACCGTTTTCGGAATGAAATTCGCAGAAATCACCATCTCATAAAAACGAGAATTAATAAAACATCTCGATAAATGTCTTCCTTTGAACATGCAGCGAGCAATTGATTTTTTGTGAAGGTATCATTGAGTTATATGGCATGTGCTTAGTTAAATTTCATGTCTGAGTAATTTGAAGTTCATTTATCTAGCCTTTGTAGATAACTAAACTAGCATCTCATTTTCGAGTGATTGTTGATTTGCTTGGTTTTAATTCATGATCTTGGGGAATTTTATTGAGAGCAAAATAATACTCGGCTAAATACAAGAAACCCACACGGGACTGCCCTGTAATCACAGAAACGGGAAGTGGCATTTAACAAGCAATAAGGGTTTGTAATTATAAAACAAATCCACATTTACAATTTGACATAAACAAACTGGAACTTTAAAATTGTATATTAGTGGCATTCATTATAAAGGTAACCAACAGATTATCCTGGTGCCCCGACTCCAATCGAAAAACGAAATTTTAATTTACAAAGAAAATACAATAACTTCGGAATAACAATAAAATTTTCAGATCACGATAAACTCACGAGTTGTTTTCATTTCTACTTCACGAGTCTACAACAAGCATAGATGATGCATCAGTAAACCGTGAAAAACGAGTACACTCGAAAACAACGAGACTTACACAATCGAACTCAGTGCGAAGTCCTGCCGCTTGTTCCTTACAATACCGTTTCATTTATTAGATTTTGGAGTCATAAACAATCGCACAATAATTCGCCCGCATTCAACGACAAGTTGTCGATCTAACACAGTTTTTTTAATTATGAGCCAATAATTTATTTTGCCTAATACTCTGACCCCACTAGAACTTTGAGTTTCATTTGAAATAGCTAGAGAAATTAAAAAAAACATCAGGGTTGAATAAAATGTCATTTGCATGCTTTTCTATTACACACATATCACATACACTTGAAACAGTGAATAATGATAAACAAGTTGCGCTTCTATGCCACTGTTGGATAAGGTTGGTACGACCAACCTGTTCAATCACATGAGCCCACGCTCATGTAGACAGGGTTTAAACCAATGACCATGAACGAAAAAGCTTATTTGCATGCATTTCCATCAAACACACGGTACACGACCGGTTTCGTGCTATTTGCACTCACCAGGTAGTGACAGTGGGATCAGGATCCGCATGCACTTGAATGGTATGAATGTGGTCAATTGTGTCGCTGTTCCACAAGTGTAGAAATGTTGCATACGCACAACGGTGCCATGAACACACGGTACAAACCAAGCAAATGCTGGGTGTAAAAAATCATTATAAGGGTCCCTCACCCATTCTTATTATTTACGACCACGGATAATGAGTCGTGGGTTGTATAAAAATGATTTAGTTTGTAAGGTAACCGCGCAGACTTGAGTGCACTTAAAGGTAAGTAATGTCAGTAAACATAAATATGAGGCATAACTCATGTGAATTAAAAATTGGTTTATTTTATCTTTTTTCAGGAAAGCTGTGTGAAACATGAAGACACAATGTAAGTTCATTTGCTACAAAGATAAATTACTATGGATTGAATCCATCATCAATAAAACAAACGTAGAAAATAGTTCCTTCGGTTGGGCGATAAAGCCACGAAGGCAGCTTAAAGGACTATGAGAAAATAGCGGCTATTCAGCTAGTTCACATTCGAAGAGTTGATGAAGTGACTCCATGGATTTATGATTACTTAGGTTCAAGCAGGTGTGGAAAGTGTAAGAGGCTTTGTCCGCTAATGGGATGGGAAATAACACCGAAATTGGTTGAGCACCAGCACGCGAAAAGACGGACATTCAAACTCAGTGGTTCACTGTACCGACACCCACCTGCGAAAGTGATCATCCTGCTACGCGATCACACATGTTTGGTAGAAAAGCATCAAATTTATAAAGAGAAATCGGATGTCTCAAACCTCATGGTAGATTTCCTGATTCCTCGGTTAGTTAGTGGTTGAAAACAACTTATCTTTGAGCCACGTGTTTCAGCACATTCTGGACTCGGATGATCGAATTGCCCTGGCCTTATTCATCAATGATTTGTGTTTAAACTGCACATCGAAGAACCAGGTTGAAGCTAAGAGAAGCGTGACTGTTGTGTTCAGCAGTCCAGGCAGCGTGACGGCGATTTTTGAAGTTTTTAATTACCTAATAGCGAATCATATTCATCACCATTGTCTTGTTATGATGTCGGTTATCATTTACGAATTGTTACATTTCATTTCACAGTGTTGTTCATCCTAATCGTCCTCGCGATGTCTGGAAAACTGGCGTTCGCTAACGGCACGCTTACACCTGAAGAAGAATTGGTGATTACCACACTCGCCTATTACGCAGTGATCGCTTTGTGGATATTAGCTGCGAGCAGTATTCTGTTTACGCTAATCCTGATTGGATACACATTTTACAATCGATTGTGATGAGTATCAACGTCCATGGAAAACATGATACATTTAAAATAATGTTAATTAACAAACAATGCTTCTATCCTACAGTATGTATGTATGAAGACACACAAGTTAAAGTGCCGCACAGTTAGAAGTTGCACGTCTGATAAGATACTGTCAAATCAATTATGCAAGGTGCTCACGGGTGAAAAACTGCACTATAGAAGTAAAAATCAATAAGCAAAAAGGTAGTGGATGGTCAGTAAGAACAGGCTAGCAATGTGGGCACGCAGTAAGTTAAGGGACAGACATGTAAACTAACACAACAATACTCCATACGTGGGGAAAATGGCTAGAATCTGGGTAAATATAAGACGCGATCACACTCGAACATCCATTCCATTCATTATAATGGTCTCCAATGATATAATTTTAAAGAAACCTCAGAATGATATTGGAAATACGAACAATGTAACAGGCAAAAACGGGATTTGGTTGCTCACTCGACAATTCGTAAATCAGGTCACAATTTGCTTTCGTGGTGAGACGTATAGAGATATATAGTACTGTTCGATGCATGGGTTAAGGGCCAAAATATGCATCAATATTTCTCATAAACATGTTTTGATTTTGAAAAGGTAGATTGTTATACGTGCACAGCAAAAATGTCGTCTACAGTTGTTGCGAGTGAGATACAATAGGTACACAAGTGTTTCCAAGAGGGTGCGTATATCTAAATCACACTGACGGTTATTGATGAACACGCGTCAATACAAGGTTAATCGACATAAAATCTTGAAAGCATTGAATCGTTTTACTTAGCAAGTACACAGAATTTGATCGTTCCAGAGACAGTATGTGTATGACTCGTGCCTGAGCACTTTGGTATGAGAGTAACTCCAAATGCACGGGGATGCTCAATCGGGGTCCCTGCTCAAAGAATAGGTCGCCTGATTATGTCACAATTGGGTTGCCTTATAATGAATCATTTGCACTTCTCAAATGTCGGTTTCCAGTCATGATAGTCCACGACCATATCCACTCACGCTCCTTGAAGTCATCGCACTGTGATCAGTGTTTCAGACCGCCACATCCCCGAAAACGTTGCCCGCTCAAGTCTTCAGCTGTCAAAAGTAACGGAAACTGCAATACTTTACACGTGTATAAATTTAAACCGAGCTAGCAGCGGCGGATCTGAAAATGAAGAATTTTGCGTCTGGACACGGCCAAACACTCTGCGTTTCTCAGACTAACTGCGTCGGTACTTGCCATAATACGGTTGATCTTCCTGCAAACGGTGTGTTGATTGCAACAAGCTAAACATCACTCGGCACTATCGAACGTCACTCAATACACAGAATTAATCTGAACCAACGGTGTCGGTAGAGTAGGTTGAAGACGCCTTCAGCTATAATCAATCACAGTGAACTAGCGGTGTTCATGTTGCGGTTTGCATTCTGGCCGTTAGCGTCGGTTCCATGTAGATACACTTCCTAAGGCGTAGCATACCATTCTCAACAAAGCCTCCATGCAATTGGTAAGAATTTTGTATAAATTAAAGAACCGATGTGAATCATTGCAACCAAAATATTCCCACAACACCCCATGTAGAAACAATGAATAGCAATTAAGTAATGCAAAGTTAGTGAACCAAATCAACGAATAGTGGGTGCTCGGTAGTGAGTTCGGTGATAGAATTGTAAGGAAACGAGCGCAGCTGCTATTCAAATTGTGCGAGTTGTTGTTGGACTAGGGAATGCGAGGACAGGCGAGCGTCACCTGAGGTCGAAGCGTCCAGCAATTTGGTCGCCAAATAGTGGAGCCACATCACATTGGATTTCGGGCAGAACGTGTCCCAACGATTGCTAACCAAAAAAGGATTAGAGGAAATTCAATTAGACCTGCTTGCATCGCGAGAGTTTCTGACTTTTGTATGTATTTAAATATTAGTCGGGCAAAGGCAAAAGACAGTTGATACAATTACGTAAATATGTGAAACAGAGGGTGGTCAAAAGTCTGTCATCGATTAGAGTTTGCACGGAGTCTACCAATGCTAGATGCTGTAGTGCATTGCAAAAGATATTTCAGCACCTGTCTGTTTGGAGAGTCTATGAGCCGAAGATTACCTATGATCCATCTGTAGTTATCTGCATCACCTCAAAACTTCTCTTACATTGTCAACCGATACGCATAGTATGAAAATTGGCTGCTGTACGTCAATACATATCCACCAGCACGCAATGCTACGTGTTTGAAATATACTCATCCTTTCGTAGCCGAACCACAGGGGCTATAAGAGCAAGTAAGATGACTAACGCTGGCTGTACATCAGCTTGAAGAAAGAAGCTAATTCAAGTCAGGGGAGGCTTAGTTCCTGTCCAACCTGCTTGGGAAGCAACGTTCGCGTATTATCTAACCAACTTCAGGGATTTCAGAGATCGTTGACAAAAAACACTTGGATTTTTCTGGCTTTAATGATTAATTTAAGATGATTCTATACACAGCGATTCCTGAGGCAGCGGTCAACATCAAGGTTTTGCTGACTCGTAGGATCAATGTCAAGTACATTCATGTCTCTTTTGTAAACGTCTTTGTCGTACCCAAAGATCAACTTCATGATTTCAAGTTCCCATAGAGTAAATCGTTTGATATACGAACGCTTCCCATTCAGGACACATGACCGCATAGTCTTTGTATGGTGACCATGGTCTGTAAAGAAGCTTTAGTGAGCACATTTGCGTTTGCTCCACAGCCCATGCACGATAATGTTCGAGATGCGACAGATGTTTGCTAGCAGAACGCACCCAACTTCCGTTTGTGTCTTGGCCGGGTTTGGCTTCAATACGGTTAAGCATTTACTATGTACACGCTATATAACATTGTTTTGTCTTCCTGTTAGGCTTCCCATTGCACCTGATGTGAAAGTTCGGATGGGAAAAGATGAGAATTCCTCTCTTAATCCGCTTCTCTAACTCGATACACACCGAAAGGTTAGCCGCAGTAGCGGAGCCAAGATATTTGAAATGAGGTATTGGTGAACGCTGATAGTCTTTAACAATGGTGATGAGAGGTGATACATTTTCTTATCCAAGGACCTCTTGTTAAGTTTTAAAATCAGCACACAGTCTTCGCATGCTGATTATATGCAGTCCATTAGCGAGGGAGGCTGCTATTGTTAGTGAACAAAGATGGCTGGCAAAGAGCACGTCACACAACAGCACATCCCGTGCCTTGGTTTATGCTCTCAAACGGTTCAGGTTGAAAAGCTTGTCTGATCATATCGCGACCCCAATTCATGTTTCAGTAGGAGAGCAAAGCAGGGGAATGGGGAATGAACACATTTCCAAACAGTTTCTCGTGAACATCTTTAAAAGGCATTCCAACCCGGCAAATGGACAAGATGGGTGACTTACTTATTGTGCTCCCGCATGAGGCGATAAATTTCAAATTGATAATCACCCTCAGACTCGAAGAGCGCTGGGTCCGACGCCAAATTCACGTAGACACAACCGCCATCTAGAAAACCACATCAGGTTGAAGTACGAAATAGTCATCAAGAATTGTACAGAGCATAATAAGGCAAATGGAGCCATACGAGACATAAATCAGAGATGATTTTCATGTCTAAAGTAAAGAATTGTTTAACAAAAACCCGTAGTTACATGCATTCAAAACACACCCCACGACAGGTTTCGCGATGTGTGCACTCATCACGTAGATGAAAGTATCCGCGCTCGGATATCGTGGAGATTTGTCCGACTTTTAGAATACCTAAATCCTCCAACTACAAAGGCAATGGGCCCAGTCCTCTGAAAATCACTTTTCTAACGACTGAAATGGCTATCGCTATGAACACCGACTGGAAATCTAACCGCTCAAAACTTCCACCAGACTTGAGACTAAGTGTGCCCAAGCGTGTTCCCTCACTGAAACCCAGAGAACCATCGCAACCACAGCCTGATTGCAATCTTGTTATTGACAGTTCAAATGTTACCCCAAAAAACGAAAAGGGTCCGGCTCATTGCGAGTCGGACCAATAGCTACAATACACGATTCGACATTGTGTAAGACAAATACGATCAGGTGCATATATACAAATGCTCAGTGTTTAACTAACAAATTAGCTGAACTATGCGAGCTTTGTGATAGACTTTCACCCGATTTGGTTGCAGTTACAGAGACTTGGTTCCAGCCCTGCATGAATGATGCTGAGCTTTTGATTCCGAAAATGTAACTACTTCGTCGCGATCGTGATCGAAGATCCGGTGGTGGAGTTGCAGTCTACTATCACGAACGTTTAGCGCAGTGTAACGTCATCGATCATCCTATCCTCAGCCTTCCTGATACGATGTGTGTTCAGTAAAGCTAGTCAATGGAGATGAATGTACGATCGGCATCATTTATCGCTCGCCATCATCCGAAAGCTCATACAATGATAAGCTCATCGAATCATTGCAACACATCACAAGATGCCAGACTATGCAATTGCTAATCATTGGCGATTTTAATCTCCCGCATCTGTTTTCGAGAGGTGAGCACTCCCTGCATTCGTTTGAACATAAATTCAAGGAGGTTATAGAATTTGCTTCACTACACAATCACGTTAACCAGCTAACTCGCTGGCGTGGTCTTGACCCACGTTCAACCCTTGACCTTGTCTTAACGCCTGAGGCAACCGCAGTAGAGGGTATACAATACTTGGCACCACTGGGGAAGAGTGATCATGTTGTGCTTTTGTTTGATTATGTATGTAGTGCGGAGCGATTGTGTAAACAGACGAAAGTCATAAGGAAAATACAATTTGAATCTTTAAATATCAGTCTCCGGGATGCATACACTCATGAGTTTGATTCAATGGATCCTGGCTCATATTACAATTCGTTTCTAAATTATCTCAATTCGAAGATTTACGAAAACTCGATTTTTGTACCACACAAATGCAGCTACAATAACCAGTTTGTTATTCGGAGTAGAACGAAGAAATGGTTAGCTGTTAAGCGAGAGTCTTGGGTAACTCATAAGAATTATGGTACGGAAGAAACTTGGAAACGATTCTGTAAGATACGGAATCAAGTCACTACTCTTGTAAGAGAAGATCGCATGCAGTTCCAATACAACTTGCTTAAGATAATAGAAAAGAATCCTAAGCTTCTCTACAAGATAGTAAATGAACGATCAAAGATCAAACCAGGTGTATTCTCTGTACTAACACCTCATGGATTGACCAACACTGCCCAAGATACCGCCGACGCTTTAGCAACGTTTTACTCATTTGTCTTCAATCCCAAGCGTTGTATACCATATCAACTTTCATCAAGTTCACCACATTTCGAATTATTAAGTGAAATGACTATCAACGAATACATGGTTGGGCGGGAACTTTGTCGACTAAACGAAAAGAAATCCCCTGGCGCAGACAAAATTACCCCGCCGTACTTCGCAGGTGTCGCGTTGCTTTGACTGCTCCTCTCACTCGCATATTCAATCTCAGCTTAAATGAAGGAAAAATACCACCGCAATGGAAAGCAGGGATGATAACTCCTATTTATAAAGGCGGTAGCCGTTCAGACACATCAAACTATAGACCGGTAACGTTACTTCCGGTGATCTCCAAATTAATGGAACGCATTGTGACTGCGCGCACAAGAGAACATTTCGAAAACCAAAATATTTTCACCGCAGCGCAACACGGTTTTCGAAGAGGTCGTTGCTGTTCATCTAACCTTCTTACAACGTTCGAGGATTGGACCAAGGCACTAGACGAAGGTGAGGCTGTACATGCTTGCTACATCGATATTT
>JACCGJ010021071.1:0-11715 GCA_013407085.1 Atriophallophorus winterbourni | reverse complement strand
CAAACATGCAGTTAGAATAGCCCGTTTCAATTAACGTGATAACAGAACGCCAGACTGCATCGAGGATCTACCAAATTGCCTTGTAGTTGTGAAGATAGCGGTTCTGGAACTAAATATATAGCCCGAATACAAACCAAATACAAAGCTGATGACAATATAGTTTGTGAAACTTAACATAATCTTCCAAAGCGAACGTGGAAGCATAATGATCTGCTTTCAGTTAAGAAATCTTGATTGTAAAATATAACGGTTCAATATAACATTTTTATATTAATGATCTCCGTGTTAAACGATGTTTCCAAACAATATTTCTAAAATAATAAATTTGGTTCTAAGAACAGCAAGTCTTTTCATGAATGCCCCCTAACCCAAATTTAAAATTCGATTAAATGTTTCGTACACATTTCTCACAATATCTATCAAATTTTCTTCGTAATCTTGATTAAAATAATTGTGACGAGTAGAAATAAAAAAGTATTCACCAAATACAAAATAATAATTTGCATGCTTTCCCTTTAGACACATCCCACGACCGGTTTCGTGCTATTTGCACTCATCAGGTAGGGACAGAAAGATCAGGATCCGCATGCGCTTGAGACAGTGGATGAATGGTAAACAAGGAGCGCATGCCTCAAAATGATAGGATGAATGAAATGTTATATTATTTATTAATTCAATAATACTCAACTACGGAAAGATTGACGTTTTTAGAAGCATTTCTATAACTCTCCTGCTAAATAAACTTATTTGAACGTATTCTGAATCCTAAGAAGTTATCAAACTGCGAATTAAGTGACTGAAGGTTAATTGACTGAGGATGGAGTGACTTAGTGATTAAATGTCTCGGGATGAAATGTCTGAGGGTTTAATGTCTGACGAATAAGTGTCTGGCGATTAATTGTCAGTACACCGAATTTGAAACACATCTGAATCAGCAGGAGAGATGCATGTAGATTTATCAGGTATATTGATGGACATCAATAATTATCAGCTTGTTTAACATGCTTATACACCGCTTGTTTGATACGTATGTCAAATTTCGGTGCGTTATTCGTACCCACAACCTCGTTCGAAAAAATCGCAAAAAACGTGCAGTTGAAATACCCGTTGGAAATCAACGTGAAAACTGAACTCCAGATTGCATCACGGATATGCCGAATCGCTTTGTAGTTCCGGAGACAGCGAATCTGGCAATGAAGTTGGAGCCCAAATACAAACCAAATACAAAGCTGACGATAGTTTAGTTTGTGAAACGTAACATTATATTCCAAAATGAGTGCGGAAGGATAAATATCAGCTTTCTGTTAAGAATTATTAATTGTAACATATAACGGTTCAAACTATGGTTTTTATATTAATGATCACCGTGGTGAACGATGTTTCTAAACAACATTTCTGGGATTATAAATTTGGTTCTAACAAAAGCAAGCCTTCGCTTGAATGTCCCTCTACCCTCAATTTCAAACCCCATTAAATGTTCGTAAAATTTTCTTGTTATATCTATGAAATTTTCTTCGTAATCTTGATTAAGATAATTGTGACGAGAAGAGATAAAAAAAATACTCACCAAATAATTTTGACGCTGATTTTTTCCTAATACTAAAGAAGTAACAGTTTCGGAAAGAAATTTAATTTTCTCCCAAGTTTTGTAAGGTTTCGAGGTTCGTGAACAAGTCAAGCGTGAACAAATCAAATTTAATCAACTTGTCAAAGCGAATTTCTCTCACGCAGATAAAATTGATGTAATTTGAGGAATCAAATCGAATTTGAGGTTAGTAAGCACAAAATATAGCTTCAAATAATATAAGTTTAATCAAAAGTGTGAAAATTAAACGCGATTAATATTATTAATCTATTTCAGGTTATACTTCTACACAAATACCGAAAAAGGATCATATCCACAGAAAAAACCGAGATGTAAAATATGTGTGTTATTCTGAATTTGGTATATAAAAGAGCTGATAATTAAGTTCCATCAAAAATTTTGTTTATATGCAATAAAAGGCTAATAGCTGTATTTCCATATTAAACTTGAATAATCTGATAGTTTAGCGCCTACAGGTGAAAAAAAGTATAGCGCCCACCGACGGGAACTGACTGAAGGGCAGACGAATGCAATTCCAATCCACTAAGCTTTGAGTGGAATGATAAAATTTGAAATAGAACACTGGCTAAAATAAAGCTAAAATGGAAGCTAAATATATCTATCGATAAACCAAAATTAAGCACAGCCGATTTAAAGTTCCTCAATTTGCGATTGCTCTATTGTATGTTTCCCCAACCAGGGCTACTCGCACCTCCAGCGTTATTCTAGTATTTGGTCGTCTATTTGGTTCAAGATTCAAGATTCAAGAATTTATGGTCACAAAAAGCACACAGCTTCAACATTACAATATCATAGTAAATATTCCTTCAATAAGAGGTATAAAAACAATTATACGATGTCACTTGTTGTTGTTATTGTTGGCCTCCGTCGGTCGATGTCGACCATGGATGTACATCACATCACGGGAATTTCATGTTTTGCAACTTTTTGAATGACTTAACAGTTCGATTCGGGAGAAACAATCTCTCCCGCAGCGCTTGCAACGATAGTCAGAACTCTGTTGTATTGCATCAGTTGCACGCCGGCGGCGTGATCTGCGTTCAGCAGCCAAGAGCTGTATTTGCTTCTCCCCGGCTTGCAGACGACGCTTTACACAATGCCTCCAAATTGAGCGGTCAAGAGCATGTTCGTCCCAGCCTGCGGGGTCAATGTCAAGAGCTTTCATATCTCTTTTGCAAACATATGTGTACCGCAGGTGCGGTCTGCTCAATGGTCGACTTCCTAATTGCAACTCACCGTAAAGTAGATCTTTTGGAATACGACCATTTTCCATTCTATAGACATGACCAAGCCAGCGCAGGCGGCGCTGTCGCAATAGAGTGAACATGCTCTTTAGATTAGCTTTTGATAACAATTCAGCATTTGTCACTCTGTCCATCCACGATATGTTCAAAATACGACGGATGCTTCGCAGATGGAAAGCATTCAGCTTCCGTTCGTGTCTTGCCTGGGTGGTCCAAATTTCACTGCCATACAGTGAAGCATTTAGTACGCACGCGCTGTATACCGTCATCTTTGTCTTTACAGTCAGCTTGCGGTTACGCCAAACACGAGAGTTCAATCGAGACAGAATGACAGCTGCTCTGTTAATCCGCTTATCAATCTCCGTGTCTAGCGAGAGGTTATCCGCAATGGTTGAAGCAGGATATGTGAAATGATGTACTGGTTCAAGCTGACAGTTACCAACAGTAATGATTGGTGGCGATACAGTACTATGACCAAGGACTTTGGTCTTGCTCATGTCGATTGTTTATCCGAAGTCTTTGCATGCCGACGAAAAACAGTCCATAAGCGACTGTAGATTCTCTTGGGAGTGAGCAATGAAGGCTGCATCGTCGGCAAACAACTGGTCACGGATTATCACATCCCGTACTTTGGTTCGTGCTCTCAACCGGTTTAGGTTGAAAAGCTTACCATCACTTCGCACGATGTCGGGCCATGAGGTGGGTTACTTTGTACCTTTAACAATATTTGGTTGTTTGAATGCTCCTTACGAATGGAGCTCGTTGGAACGATGTCAATGGAGTCAAGTAATATGCTTACCCTGAGTCAATACACAGGCATCGTCAAATCGTTATGTAACAAATAAGTATCAACGTTTCGAGTGAATGTTTTGACACAGGGAGAGGTGATAATTGCTTCGGGAAAGGATTCTTTTGTATATTATCATTTTTTGCGTATTCTGTGTGTGTTATTTATTTAAGGGTTGCGAGAGCATATAATTAACAATATAGGGGCATTTAAATGGATGAGAACCATCTCTCTAATGTAACTGATGAGCACTGAAAACCGCACAAAAGTATGCATCACGTATTATTTCCCATTAATTGCCAGTTACATCTCCAATGATGGTCGTGTGTTTTGTTATTCGTTTTGTTTAATCTACCCTAGATCAATGTGGGATAACGTAGACATGGTTGACCAAGAGGCTGAGAAGCATTCTGCCATGGAATATGGATATTGAACGAGGATCTATCATGAGGATTTTATCCGCCGACGTGGTCTTTTTAGGACTCACAACACAGTTTGATTGAATTTTTAAACGTGAAGATTATTGAAGCTTATTTGAATATATAATCGGAATTTAAATTCGGAACATGAATTATAATTTCAAATGAAAAGTAATGGATACAAAAAAACATGAGGTAAATTCTATGAAATGCCTGATAAATACACCCATTTAAGAGAGATTTTGAAGCGAGAGGGATAACAATCGTGAGGTGTTGATTAATTTAGGACTGATTTGAAGGAAAAAGAGATTTCGATTCAGCAGTACATTGTGATGTGAAGGGAATTATCGGCGATTTTAAAACTTTCGTTCAGAAAGAAGAAAAAAGTAATTGTTTATTATAATGATTTAAATTATTTTGCCAGCGCGACCTTTGTGAATAAACCAGCGCGACCTTTGAATCGACTGTGATCAAAATTAATTTATCTAACATTTTTATTTTTTAGTCATCATGGAACCCTTTTGTTTTTGACAATTTTTAACGTGTCTCTATGTAAACAAAGGACGTTTGATACCCGGCACGATTTGAATTCTACGCATAATTTTTATTATGGAAAATGGAGAATTTGCTGCTTCGGTCCAAAAAATCGAAAGAAAACTTGTACATGAGGATTTTAAATATCATAAAGCCTGATATTTCGTCAAACTTCCTCACAACGCTCGATGCCTCTGTAGACGAAACTGAAGCTGTTTTAGATTTAAATGTGAATTGCAAATTGAAATGTTCCAAATAAACTTTAACGTTTTTGCATTATACTTTATTACAACTCACAACCTCTTCGACCTTCCATACCGTCGTCTCAGCGGTGACTTGATCATGCTGTTCAACATTCTGCATTCAAAGGATCACCCACTTGAACATCTGTTTCATCGGCACGTGGTAGCAGATCGCAGAGCTACAAATTAATTATTCCACTCTCCAGATCAAATTGTCAAAGGTTTTTCTTTGCTGTCCGAGTGTGTTTTATATGGAACTCTCTGATATCATTTGCACATCAAGCCTGAACATGTTCAAGGCTGAACTTTACAAGTATATGTTAACCAAATCCAACCTCGCACCTGACTACATGTGCTGACTTTCCATATTGAAAAAAATCATTTGTGTTGTGTTGCATTCCCTATATTTTATTCTGTGGTTACTGTAAATTATTTGCCTTTTAGACTATTAAAATTTCGAATTACGATGAATTGCTTTGAATTCGCATTGAAAATTTGTGTTTTTAACATAAATTGATTAGCTAACATTTCGTTTTAACGGTTGAAGTCGTGTTATTCTAATGCTTTCAGAGAGTAAAAAACGTCAAATTGACTGACTTGAACGGATTTTATCGCATTGTTATATGTACAAATATTATGTATAATCGAAATTAAAGAGAAAAAGCAACCATTTTATCCAGAATTCAATTGTGAATAGATTCAACGTATATACCGTTGCCAATTTAATTATAATATGCGATGTAAGTAGTTCCATTGCTAAGCACACTGTATCATGTAATCACACATTTGTCAGTAATAATTTCAATATGGAAAGCTTTATATGAACTTTTGGTTGAAAACCTCGATAGATCAACGTGTAGCTCCATCAATGCTGCGCCATACACACAATGACAAGCGCGATGCTTGGTTGAATCTAATGCCATTTTAGCTAGAGTAATAGACCATCGTAAAAACGTCTAGTTATATGAAAGTTACTAATACGCCTAGGGCCTAAATACGTAAATTAATAGCTATACTTACATAAACATAACTGCCAAAAGAGATAAAAAATTTATTTATAGGATGTACGGAAATATGATGTTTAGCAATTAAATTCTAAATTTCGATACTGTTTCTGATAAAATAGTTGCACTTAAAAATAATCCATTCAAAGAAATTAATCGTTGTTTCATGAAATTCAAAGTTAGATCGCTGAATTTTATATGCTTTTTATTTAATTCATACACGATTTATTTACCGAACGCTGAAAGGTCGAGATAATTTTAATCTGAATCGATACACTATCGCATTCACGAAACCAAATATAATCGTTTTCAAGTGAAGAAACACAAAGCCAAAACCAAGATTAGCTACACGCGATAAACAAGCCAAGAGAGATTACCAATTAACAAGCAAATTGTCGCAAACGTTTAGGATTACTCCAGCATTTTAAAAAATGTTTTGATAAACTAGATGTTTCCAAATATCGTTGTCTACATTAATCAGTGTTTGACTAATCATAAACTAAAAGACGGAGACTAATATTACTGTCTCAGCATGATGACGGCAAATGGCAAAAAACCGGTAGTGGTGTGTAAGTGCTGGGGAAGTGAGAAACACATCACTTTGTTCATCCATAAGCGCCTTGAGTGCTCGACAAAGACTCACTATGTGATTCTGTGTTTGAGCATCGTGGTTCGTAACAGTGTAACGGTAACAATGTGTAACCGTGGCATTCAAGTATAACTTTGTTCACCAATTATCCACCGCTTCAAGGCTCACTGAAACTAATCTCATTGTCTCCAGACGATGAAGTCAAACAGCCAGAAACCGGTATTTGTGTCTAAGTGCGGGAAATATGAACAACACATTACTTCGTTCATAAACAACAGCATTTTCAAATTCTTGGCATTTAGCTCTACGGAAGTTTACCCACTATCTGTAAACAAGAGAATAACAACAGAAAATAGATCGGTTCAATGAAGTTATCTGATGAAGGTATTCAACTTAATGATCATTAGATTTGTGAAGGTCTATAAAACGAAAATGAACAAATGATCGTGAATATCATCATTTTTCTAATATAAAAGCTAGATATATAACAAAACCTGCCATCGGAAAATTTTTAAAACAACATTGAAGTTGAATAAATCCACCCATGTTGATTTCAACGTCCAGACGAAATGGGCATATGAATCAAAGGGTTGAGACTAGACTGTGTGCTATTCACACGACAGCCCTTAGACAGCACAAACGATTTATCCAACACTTTGCTGTCATCGAATTAAGACAATTGAGAGCAGGATCGGTGCTGTCGTTAAACAAAATACGTATTTCGTTGTATATGAAATTGTCTATCAATTATAACTCCGACCTTATATAACGTTGAACAATATGTTATTTGTTAATTTCAATCGTTCTTTAAATTAAAAATTATTATTTAACTACGTGTTCACGAGAAACTGCATTCAATCTTCCGCGAAACACTTTTCAACGTATTTGCAAAAAATCGCATTCTAGGAAAAAATGCGTCATTCAAGGTGAAACAAATTACGCGTTCCAAATTACTACTATAGTAGTTACACATCACACGTTTTTCATAAAATTACAATAGAGTAAAAGACTATCCTGACGTTCTAATTGCATTAATATACACATACCTTACATCAACATTGAGACTCGAGTTCCAACCGGTGTGATCAAAAGTAATTATCACCACAATTCAAGAGTAGACGGAATAAAGTTTTGTTATATATTTAATGACATGATACTTAGGGTTCCGTACAACGAACCACTGTGTTCAAAACAACAGGGAATTGCAAGTGATTCTCAATAAAGCACTCAGGCGAATATGAACTGACCAAAGTAATGTGTTGCTCATCCCCCGCAATAAATCCACACTAGCGGTTTCTGGCTAAAAAATGATCGTAGACAATTTAACATGTTTGATTTCAATGATCAGCGGAGAGGATTCGCGTTGCGTCCATAATAAATAACTTTAGTTTTCTTCAGTTTAACAATATATTTTGAAGAATGTGCAAACCATTGTATTGTGGTGCGCACATCCTCGGCTCAAGGTCTCCACAACCATTTTCTGGCTGTTTGCCATCATCAGGTGCAGTCTGTAAGATTATATTCAGTGAGCCTTGAGACAGTAGATAAATGGTAAACACGGTTTTACTTGAATGGCACAGTTGCCAAGGGTTCGTATAACGAACCACGATGTTCAAACACAGAATCACATGGTGATTCCTGGTCAAGCACTCAATGCGCTTATGGATGACCAAAGTGATGTGTTGCACACATCTTCACCACTAGGATTCCACAACCGATTTCTTGCTGTTTGCCATCATCAGGTGGAGTCTGTAAGATCAGGTTCAATGAGTCTTGACACAATTGTAAAGTGGTAAACAAAGTTATACATGTTTGCCCCAACCTAATAGTGTCGTACTAGCGTCCTGATCGATCGATAGATTGTTACCATGTGATTGTATATTCGACCATCGTGGTTTGTAGTCGAAGCCTTTTAAACATTGGCATGCAAGTTTATCATCGTGATTAGAGCAACTTGGTAAATCACATGTGACCACATATCTGTAAATGGGATAAAACCATGGGCCAAGATAAAGTCATTTACATTTATTTTTAGCAGACACATCACATGACCGTATCCGTGTTGTGCATATGATATATTAGAATGTTATATTTTTATTATATTATATTTGCAGTTTCTACCATTATTACCGAGCCATGTAACTTGATTTTGCTTCAAAGTATTTTTTCCATACATCATTTTTTGGTTTTCAATCAATGTTGATGGAATATTTTTGATGCTCCGCACTCGTTGAATGCTGAGTATAGTTTTTATTTTTCTACATTTCTGAGTTCATTGCACTCGTCATAAAACACTTCTAATAAACACGAATAATGCGAAGATATCCGGACTTGTATATTGTTTGCTAGTTGTATAGCAATTCTTGCCTTAGGAATACTCTCAATTGCATGCATTTCCATCAACACACACATTACGACCGGTTTCATTTATGTTTCTAATCATCAGTTAGGGACAGTGAGATCAGGATCGGTATACGCTTTAATCAGTGAAAGAGGGGTTAGGAAAATTAAACCCAAATCTTTCCATTAACCCAAATATTTATATTTTTCTAGTTGTCCCCTTCCAGACATATGTATGGTGGAGTTGATCTTGCTGGTCATTCGCATAGACGAGTAGAACCATCATTATAAACATAGCCCGAATAATAAATATTGGAGAGGCATAAGCAACAACATTAATTGTTGTAATTTATGTCAGTCTATGCATAATCGTTTTTTTATTTCGAAATTCCGCCATCAACCCTTAACATTCGTCGACATTGTAATCAGTTCGCCCTGGATTACTTTTGACTCATGACACAAAAATATCTTAATCTGAGGTTTACCTTATTGTGAGACATGCTATCGATAACGCAAACGCGTAACAACAAATAATAAATGATACGAGGTATCGTGTAGATTCGATGAAAAATTCACATTTTTAGGCCCGTAAACGGAAGCCATCTTCGTTTACGCGTTTGAAACCGTCCTCTATATAATCACCTATTTCATCCACACTTGATCTGACTATGATTATATCGTCGAGATAAACAGCAACATAGGGTAAACCTTGAAGCATGCCACCCGTGATCTGTTGGACGATAGAATTTGCAGTCTTTACTCCTATCGGTAAGAGTTGGTACCGAAAGAGCCCACGGTGATTGTTGATGATTAATAGTTATCCTGATACTTCCGCGACCTCAATCTTGTGGTATTCTTCCGATATGTCCGGTTTTGCAAAACGCTTATCATTATTCAATTTGACGAAGAGATCCACAGGAAGAGGTAATGGGTATTGATAATCTGTCATGGGTGCACTGAAACCTATTGAATAATCCGCATAGATTCTCAGACTGCAGTTCGGTATTTTGAAGATCACAATTGATGCTGCCCATGCTGAGTTGTTGACAAGCCCGATTATTTCAGCGGTTTGCAGACTTTCGAGTACTCTATCGACGCGTTTGGGGCGTTTGAGGCAAAATTTTGGGTTCGCATTCGGTATCTACGTCATCCCTGCTGAAGTTTTCCTAGAATATTGGAGGCCATCTTGGAAAACTTTCGGAAATTTGAGCTGAATCTGCTTCACCCAGTTATCTGTCGATTGTTTCACAGCATTGGACAATTTGTTCAGAGGAAATCGAGCAACTTCAAATTTTCCAACCAATCCACGCCAAGTATTTCAAGCTCAGATGTTTTGACACGTAACAAGCACTTTGAAGTTTGTGTCTACGAAAGCAATACAGCAGGCTATTCAACCCAACAGATTTAACTTTCTTCTAAATGCGCAGCGTGCAACATGACTGGTTGGATAGTTTTTCGGTTTGCCAAACGATCGCGAAGTGTCTTCCAACATTATTATGATTTCTGAGCCATCTTTAACTTGAATACGTGTGTGTGAGTGCAAGTTAGGATCGCAGGAAGATACATCTATCAATTTCTTGCATCCACATGGAAGGCAGCGAAGACATGATGGGAGTGATAATTATTATTATAGGAATGATTGAACACAGATGTCTTATCAAAATAGTTCCCCCGATGTAATTTTCTGTATGCCCCATTTGTCGCACCCCTGGCATCGGGGGTTCTTGAAAAGGTTTTACTCGCCAATTTGCCAACACTTGGATGGAGGCTTAGCGTCTTTATCGCCTCCTGGATCAATCTGACGGCTACTTTGGTGCTTGACGGGCTAACATCACCGGCTCGTTCTGACATGGATTTTGTTTGATCAACGCAGAATCACGCTCCAAATTTAGCCATCTCTGAAATTCTGCTGTGATTGACATCATGTTGATGTTCAGTTCTTGATCTCGAATCGACAGTAGTCTCGTGTGAACGTCTTGGTCTGTCTCTAACTGCTAACCAAAAACGAATATCAGCGATTATCAGTCATAACATTAAACTTGTACCGTTCACATGATCTATTAACTTTCCTCTCATACGTCACAGAATCAGCACAATCCATCATCACCAATTACATGCAATTATATCGCCGATTAAGCAAAGAATACTGTTCGCAAAACATTGCTCTAACAACTGTTCAATCTGATCAAAATTAAATGATTTTGGAGATTTCGGCAAAATGAAGTTGATAAACCTCTCATGTTCTAACGTGCCTAGTTTTCTCAAATGTAATCTTGTTTTTCGACCATCATCAGCGTTGTTAAGATCGATTGATACTATTCGGGAATCTCCGTGAAAACGCACTCTGGATCGTGATTGAATTCGGGATACTGTTAAATGATTGCATCCACTGCCGTGGGTGGTACATTAGTCGTCCTTACTTCGGATTTGACACACTAGTTTTTAAAGAGTCTGCAATCAAACGGGCTTGAAGCATCTTCAAATTGAGTTCAATTCTCCTGTTGTGATTGCCATTTCGTAGTGTTGGTTTCTTTTACTCCGTCGCCAAGTAGATATAATGGATGAATCGTCGATGTTGCAGCAGAGACAGTCGTCGCGTTCTGTCAATCTATGCGGTCTAAGTGCCCAGTGTGTGCATATGACCGTGGACATGATTTGTATTTATAGGGCAACAAAAGAGTGAACATGTGACGGTACAGAATATCTTTGCATAGTGGGAAAAATAGGAGTTGGATGTCAAGACGAGTCAGACAATTTGAATGTAGTGAGGATATGAAATGCTGCCGAAGTAAAACATGGCTCACACTACAGTAATTTCTCTTCGTTGCAAACTTTGGTCAACTAGGTAATCCAGTTTCTTCTATTCGTCATGAGGGTGCCCTCCTAAAACTGCTCAAACAGGTTAGTCGTGCCAGCCATATCCAACAGTGGCACAAAAGTTAAAAGTTTG
>JACCGJ010021070.1:0-18049 GCA_013407085.1 Atriophallophorus winterbourni | reverse complement strand
AAATTACACTGGGCTCACGTTATCACGTCATCATCCAATTTGACTATCTGTTTGAAGATGTAATAACAAATGATGTCTGTAAATCATATAAATGGATCAACATTATGGCTATCTTTGATTATATTCAAAATTTAGTAACCAATTACATGCATGATTTTTAGCATGGCTAACATCTAATAAATAAATAATAAATAAATAAATTTTATTCTTGGAAATCCAAGGCATGTTAAACATGATCAATAAATTCCAAAAGCTTTGTACAATCAGATTATAGTATATACATTTGCAAAACAATTTGTTCAAGGTCATTTGCTCAGCGAAATTTAACGTTCAATAAATATAAAAGTAACGGTATTTAAAGTTGCTTTCAGGTAATCAGTACGTGATCTGATATAGTACAAAAACACAGGTATTGTGAGGAAAAGTCTAGAATGTTTTCGGCAGAACTGATGTTCAACTGATAAGGTCCATCGAAGTTGCGCGAAGAATCTCTATTGTTGATGTTCCAAACTTTTTCATTTTGAATGTTTAAAATAGATTGATCTGTCCTGAACATTAACCGTTTTTTTTGTTCGTTAGGCGAAGTTAAGGTCTGGGGGCCAGTATCATTTTGGTGCGGGTTGAGAATTTTGCTGTGGAGAAAATACTCAGAACGTTGTTTCGAACGTTATGAACATTTATTTAATATCAAAACCCCGAAATGCCGTTATTATATAAATCATCAGGTAGAACATTTAAATTTGGAGGATTGCGAATTTTTTCTATGGTAATAAATGAAGCTAGATGTGATTTGAATTCATTTAAAGAGGAAGTGAGTCTTATATATTTTAGAAGAAGATTCCACAGTTTAGCATTTTTAGTCAAAAAGAAACTATTCCTTACTTTAAAACGAAACCTTGGTAATTTAATAGTTTTTCACTGTTTCTCAAGCTATATCTAAAATCATGCCGTATATGAAGATTCGAACGTATTTCCATATGATCCGTTGACAGTATTTTAAAGAATAAGATGAGGTTATGCTTGAGTCTGCAAAACCATCTCAATAATTCAATCGAAATAAGCTCTAAATTTGTCCTCAGTAGCTTAAAATTTGGAACTCGTAACTAGGTAAAGTTGCGGAACCTTCCTTTGCGACAGCATTGACAAAACCCATCATCAGAGATCTGGGGAACATCCCGTTTATTGTGGACAAAGTAGACAAATTTTTCATCACAGACAAGTTGTATTTCCACGCATGCTGGAGTTCAACCCTTAAATCTTCATCGTGTTGATAACGATCAATCTGTGGTGGACATGTCAGCTAGACCAACAACTGCATCAGAATGAATTATTTTAAGCTCCGACATTTTCTGATATGACCTTCATACTGTTCGTCCGATCAGCGTCGATTGGATATCTATATGAAAGTTTGCTACAGGTTGACATATTCACACAACAGTTAACTCTCTACAACTTGTTCTCTATGTGCAGCAATAGTGAATTATGTGCTGTTCGTTAGTTCATTGATTTTGCTTCTGTGTTACTGCTAATAGATTTTCTACGGGAGTTTACACAGTCGGTAAATACTCGGAATAATACACAACGCGCAATCAATTTCTCACACATTTTCAACGGTAGAGTGACAACTCGTGTATAAATTTGATGACAACATTCACGCAAGCGCTACAGAATCTTGAATCAACCAGCCTTAAGCGTTTCGGTTTTTTACCGTTTGGGTTGTAATTTTGGCTGACCCTATTTACATTGAATAATCTGTTGTTTACAAAAATGTGTCGTCTCTGAGAAAGTTGTTAATAATAATGTCAAATCTGTCACTTGTTGCAACGGCTCACGCGCCTGTCACGCAAAATGTGACAAATCATCGTCCGTGAAGAAGAAACGATCCTAACTGATGAAAACATTACTAGCGTATGCTACCTCCGTGAATATTATCCAACAAAACCAAACGAGAGTCTGAGTGCTTCAACAACTGTCCAGCAATGCAATCTGGATGTTTGCATGTTGAGCTTGGAGCACAGCGTATAAACATTAAAGGCATCATTTGAAACTCAGGTTACAGCTCAGAACTCTATGTTTGCCGATACTGTAACCAAAAAATCTCAAAATATATTCAGTAACGCTAACCAGATAAAATATATATATATCCGCAGATCACTCCATGCATAAGCTCAAATGACCTAAAAATATATGGCATTAAAACGGTTACAAATATCAAGCCGTCTGCTTGGTCTATACGATCGTAAACAACGTTGCTAATATTGAACTGGAAATTTTTAATATTTAGACAGCGGATGGATGGAAAGACACTGTCTGGAATACAGCTGAATTCCTAGCAACATTTTATGCGCAAGTCTTTTGTTCAAAGTATTTGTCCCTTCAACACATATGTCACGTTCAATAGACGTACAAAGCCAAATTAATATCTATGTGAAACCTACGGTTGCGCGAAAGCATTTAGGATTAAAGTTTTTGCATCTAAAATTCGTTTATTGCATTGCTTGCTTCATTCCAATTCATGCTTCCAAAATACCATTTTTGACGTTAAATATAATTTTAAACTCTCCAACTTTGTTCGATTCCCTGAGTGCGCATTTTCAGTGATTTGTTTGTGCAGGAATTGTGAATAAGTTTTTCTCTAATATGTTATCGCAATCTCCATAATATCGGTTTCAATCTCGTGCATTTAACAGTGTGGGTTTATCTTACTTAATCTGCAGTTTTTGGATGGTTCGTTGTTAGATTGTTCATCTGCACACGACGCTTGCTTACAGGAAATTAGATTGTTTAATTTTAACGGCGTCAACTAAAATTACGAGTCATAGCATACAAACCTGTATGGATTAGTTTGGTTTGTGCGCTATAGCGAAGAGTTCACGGCAAGAGATGACTTGCAGGAATATTTCGTCACCCCCATTGTCACTCTCCCGTTGAAAATATTGTTTGAATTTGCTTTAACGTTGAGTATTCTTTCAAGTAGTTTCCGACAGCGGTAAACAAACCGATTTTTTCATCTAACAGCAGAAACACAAAAGCGATACAAATAAACGAACAAACTGATAAACCACAAAGAACAACATGTCGCAGAAAAATAATTCTTGTATAACTGAATCATTCGTAGCAAACTTTCTGATAGACATCCAAAATCACATCGATTGGATGATAAGTAAGTTATATTAAAATAAATTGATCAAATTAATAAAAATGCACGTCACGTGAATGATAGTCTGATAACATATTATAAAATAGTGAAAAACGGGACGACCATAATACCACTTCGAGACTAGAATTTTTTGAATAGAAGTGAATCTATTAGAAATAAATCTGACATTTTTATCGGTTTACTAGCTTTAATAAATATATGTTTGAGCTTTTGCCTCTATGATATAATAGTAAATATGATTGATTGTTATCACCTGTGGTTTTTAGTTTGATAATTTATGCTATTTTCAGAAAAACAATTATTGTTGATAACTTCCGAGAAATTCATTTCATCTAATGTTAAAATTATTGCTTGTTTTATAATAACAATAAACAATATGGCGTGATTTATTTCAAATAGCGCCACTTTTGAGTGTTATTTGAATTTCCATATCCAGACATGCAAATTTCACATTTACCGTGGATTATTTTCCATTTTCTCTGTTCAAAGCCTGCTCTTCATGTAAATCTCTCTAATTTGCATCCATGTTGAACAGGGTATACGTTACTGCTAAAAGACGTAAAAAATCTCGTCCGTCATTCTATCCAAACGAACACTATCCGTATAATAAATTTGATGAATTTAAAAATCTTCCGCGACTTACACCTGTTTTTTCCAATTCAAAAGGTCGGAAACGTCGCTCATGTAAGTTTTTTGAGTAACTGTTCGCGGCTGAGCACGTAAATATGTCAATTTAATCATCGTTATTCCATTTTTCTAATTGTTTATGCGTTCAATCATTCAAATTTTTTAATCTTTCAGTTTTTATTGTAGTCTTTCCTGATTGACAGTGCTTATTTGTGTGTAATTCAAATTATTCTTATTTAGCTAAAATAATTTTGTATTCCATCCCATTATTTTTTTCCGTTACTGACAAATCCCATTTCGCGTGGAAATTGCTTTAATGATTTCCTTTTCTCTACTACCGAATCCTACGTCCTGATTTTAATCGTGATGCTGTTTTTGATTATTTATTTCGTATAACCGAGAGCCATTGGTAATGAGCTGTACGCATTTACGCGTTCTACTCAGTGCCGTTGCCTTTTCGACACCTTACAACCTCTCAATATCTCTACTCCAGGATCGTTTTACGACTGGCGGTTTACCCTGCTTGTGTGCGTGTGATGGAAATGCATTCAAATACTAATTTTTTATCCAAGCTCACGGGTTTGACCCCATCTACATGTGTGGGCATATGCGATTGGACAGATTGGTTGTGCAAACCTTTCCAATATTGGCTCACAAGTTCAAACTTTTGTTGCCATTTTTGTTTTACTAAACTTGCACTTCTACAGTCTCATTATTATGATCTGGTGGGTATGAAATATAGTTTTCGATTGATTCACAGTCCCGGCTCACCGGGTGAGCCGAATTTTGCTTACATTGTTTGTAAAGCATACTAGACGATTTTCACGCAACTTACTTTCTAAACGGAAGTGAAAAACTGGTTTGTGGTCGAAGCTCTAAACAAGCCTTATAATTTAGGCACCGAAAAATGATGACAGACAAATAGATGATCGAGATATTGGCGCAATCTGGCGCTGTTGCTTGTAGCACTGAATTTTTACATTGTGTTCAGTTGCTTATCCCTTTTCCGTTCAGTGAATTCACTCATCTTTTCATAGCTGTCATTGGAAGACGTGATCAACGATCCAAGTGTCCGGTGCTGAAGCCTCAAATTGCAACGAATGTGCCAGTAAGTTTGGTTTTAAATGATTCTGTGGAAATAATTAGTAACTCGCTCATGTCTCCACATCTATTAACTTTAATTATCTTCATGTGGAGACGCGTTGGATTTCTAAAACTATTTGTATTTCTAATATCTGTTCAAGCCTGGGTAACCTGACAATAGCTTTGCCCACATGCAGCCTCTGACTGTGAGGCACTTTGTTTGGATCGGGCTTGTGATTTTATACATAGACACTGAAATACGTACCGAAACACGCTTGAGTCCCGTTGCTATTTTTAGGTCATATCTGTCTGAGCAGCCTTGATCACGTGCTGTTTATGAGTGTGGCTTTATGTCTAACGCCAGATTCGTAATATCACGCATTTATACTTCCCTACGATGTTTATATCCATCCGATCATTTTGGTCAATTTTGTACGTATGAAATCACGAGGCTAGTATTACCCAACGTATCACAGTCATAGACAGTCTTTGGGCTGTGTTACTGCAATGAAGCTGCAGTGTGTTTCCGCATGCAGTTTAGTATCGTTGGCAAATCGATTAATTACGATGTTGCCTGCTCGGTGTGAGTATACTGCACAGTTGAACACCCGTGTATACGTTCGAGGTATGTAAACGTTCTAGTTTCCGAATTAGTTGGGCTACATCATTGATGTACCTTACGTGTGGCATTCAATACGATGCATCATAATAAGTTTTTCCTATCGCACACAGTTAATTTGCACATGGCTAAAGTGTTAGCCATTTTGTCTCATGATAACGGTAAGCAGGTTTCGCTAGGTCCATCTTGATTAGACCCGGATAAGCAGTCACCTCACTCAGTTAAGGAAGCACTTTTGACGTGTTTTCTCATCCTTTTTGCCGTCTTGAGCAACATTTATTGCGGATTGTGTTGGCAATTATATCTACCAAAAGCGTTTAAATGTTTCCTCCAATTTTCGATAACAATTTTCCAAAATCTCTATTCAAGATTCCAGCTTTGCTTCATGGGGAGGATTTCTGGGTGTTTCGCTACCCTGTTTACTTCGATATGCACTGCATACGTAGCAAACGCCTGGGAAAGCAACACTGTTAATAAACTATACCAATTCCTGCGTTAGGGCTTTATCACAGTTGTTATATACTTTACCCAAGCAGCCAAATCATTTAACTACGCGAGTTCTAGCACTTACCCCTTTGTGGAACCTAATTCCTTAGTTTGAAGATGACGCTACAGCTATGCCTCCAAAGTGAGCATCATCATCATGGATAGCATTACACCGTTAGCAATTCCTCGAGATTTATCGCCATACAACGTTTAAATCCGTAAAATACTACTGAACCTGTAAAACGTTGGGCACAGATACTGAGAATAGGTGCGTACAGTTCGAGCCAAACACTCATCTAATCAAACGAGTAGAGTGACATCAGTATTGGCAGCTTCCTTGCAACTTTCACCACGCATTGTGAGAAAATTTCCTCCCTACTCTATTTGACAACATTTAACGTTCATCAGACAATCCAAGAAGATGCCTACAAGGTGACCGTGATTAAACACGATTTTGAGCCATATGACTTGTAGTAGTAACTCTGCGAATTCTTATCTCTTGGACGCCAACCTGTAAATAGTTTAACAGTCAAAGCCTTCGTATGTTTGAGGCAAGTTAGAGTCTGACCAACCTTAGATACATACATTTATTATTGTGCATCATATTTTTCGACAAACATTCAGCGGTTTCCCGACCGATTCCAGGATTTCATTCTCTAACGCGCGCGCTTTCTTTTAGACGCGTGTCTTTCCAGTAGACCTATCGATATCCCCTTGATTTCGAGATGTGTTTCTAAAACCTGCATATCTCTAGAATTCCTGGGAAATTATAACTTTAATGTATGTGCGTTCGTTCTATTATGTGCATCTTTTGCATACGAATGTCTTCCACACCTATCGTTTTTTAATACACCGTTTTTGTTCGTCAGTTCTCACATTCAATCGACCCCGATTCATCTCTCCCGGCGTTGTGTCCGACAAAACGAAGCCACCAGCTACCGGGAAAGGCTAGCCGTGATCTTGCTAACGGGTGCACAATATCTCCCGATAGTCCCCACTGTGAAAAACCTTTGCGCAAAATCCGTCGACCTCCATCCGCTGAGACTGTGGACGGGGCCCCGCTGACAACTTCAAAGCAAGCCCCGACCCCTGCAAATTCATATTCTCACTTCCCCTCCGCGGTGGATAATTATGTAGATGAAAATTCCCCCTTGCTGTGTCCTCTTCCTTGTGAATCCGCGCTGCCTAACGAGGAACTTGCAGCCGTGGAATTGGCGCCGTTTGCCGGAGATGATGATGCTCATTCTGTGCACTCCGAGCTGGCGGCGGAAATCTCGGCGATTGAAGAGACCGAGGATGCAGAGGACTATGACGAAAATGATGCGTAAGTTTATCTCGTGCCCATGACCCACAAAATTGTCATCCAGTGCAGCTAACACCGTGCTAAATGCATTGGCCCGTAGTAGTGAGCTGCATGCTGAAACACGCTGGAGTCTCACTAACATTTCCTGTTCTTTTGTCTTCCTCATATCTGTCTAGGCCTGGGCAACCTTACTTTACTTTGTGCGACTATCTCATCTTGGAGGATGAGTCGGCTTCACAGAAGATTCTTGGGAATTTGGGTACAATGCGGCGTCCCCAGCACCACTCGGCGTTTGTTCGAGTCAGGTTCTCTAGCCTTTGCACAACCAAGTGCGACCTGCAAGGCAGCAGGGAGTTGCCAGAAAGAGGTTGTCTACCAGACTCAGTTCCAGGTTTTTCCTCAGGGTTTTCTCCCGAAGCCTTTCCCGCGATCGGTTATCCCACAAGGCAGCGGGGGTTTAAAATCAGGGTTTTCCTTCCCTTAGATGAAATGCCCTCCTAGGCTAACAAAATACATCTGTCCGAAGCAAACTGGTTTTCTGGCGCCAGTTACTCACCCTCGCCCCTTCTCCTGTTGAAGCAGTTCCGCCGGGCTCGGAGAGCCACTCGTGCAGGCCAGAAGCTGGACTTGGTTGTCAGAGGCTATTTGAGACGCATGCCATATGGGAGCATTTTATAAACAGTTGGAGCTTATCCCCACTGCCACCCCCGGCTATGACAACCTTTGGAACCTTTCTTTACTTTGTGCGACTATCTCCTCCTGGAGGATGAGTCGGCTTCACAGAAGATTCTTGGGAATTTGCCTGGGCAACCTGACAGTATCTTAGCCCACTTGCAGTCTCTGACTGTACGGCACTTTGCCCGGATCAAGCTTGTGCTTACATGCATACATCCTTGATTTTGATTGCCTGATTGTTGACTTCAATCTTTGACGAAGGTTTTGCTAGAAAACGTTTGTCGCTCTTTTGACTTCAGTGTGAATACTGTTTGATGCTGTCCATCATGGTGATGATGATGATGCTTGTTTTGATGAAACCTTTTTCCATTGAGCGAATCTTTGTCAATTGAGACTTTTGTCGAGAGTTTAGGTCTTTGGGCCTCGAACTTTTCGACTTTGCATGAACGTGCAGTTGTGCCCTAGAATTTTTTCTATACAGCCAATTTAAAGGCCAAGCATAAAGAGATGCTAGTGAAATTACGCCAGAGTTTTTACGGTTATATCTATATCGGCCTCTACAACCCGGTAGTATCTTGATCAGACCCTGTGCTGCACTTTGCCTCTGCACAGCCTTGTAATTTCATGTTGTTGGCCTCCTTCGGTCGATTTCGACCATGGATGTACATCGCAATTGCATGAATTTTCATGTTCTACAGCTTTTTGAATGACCAAACAGTCCGATTCGGGAGAAACAATCTCTCCCACAACGCTTGCATCGATAGGCAGAACTCCGTTGTAGGGCGTCAGTTGCACGCTGGTGGCTGCGTTCAGCAACCAAGAGCTGTATCTGCTCCTCCCCAGCTTGCAGACGACGCTTCACGCAATGCCTCCAATTTAAGCGGTCAAGAACAAGTTCTTACCACCCCGCGGGGTAAATGCCAAGAGCTTTCATATCTTTTGCAAACGTCTTTGTACTCAACGGTTGACTTCCTAATTGCAACTCACCATAGAGTAGATCTTTCGGAATACGACCATTTTCCGTCCTGTAGACATGCCCAAGCCACCGCATGCGGCGCTGTTGTAATTTCATAATTATATCCATTAATCATGTTCCTTGGTCTGACGAAGCTTCTGTGTCAGAAGTGACACGTTACCCAAAACTGCTCTAACCGATTGAACTCAAATTTCTTTGTATTATGAATACACGATCGGTCCCAAACATATTCCAATCGATTGCTATATCCATTTTCACTTCTCGTATTTCATCCACTACTCGTCCATTGCCATTTGACAGCTACGCGTTCATACACAACCTGCCGCCAATCTCCCCGGAACTTTCCTACCAACCCCCGGCGTTGCCCAAACGAACAAGATCTTCGCCCGAGTTTTGCCTTGTCCTCGATCTAGACGAGACCTTGGTCCATTGCAGTTTGAACCCGCTGGCCGATGCACAGTTCTTTTTCCAAGTCATGTTCCAAGGTGTGGTTTATATGGTACGTAAGCGCGATCCTTTTCAATTTCTATTTTGTTCCCCATATCTGTCTAGGCCTGGGCAACCTGCCTGCAGTCTCTAGCTGTGCGGCACTTTGCCTGGATCAGGCTTGTGCTTTCATACCATACCATATAATAGAGAACGTTCACGTCATCCTTGCAAAGTCTTGTCTATATCGAACGCTTAACAAACATGGAAAAGTAAAATCCTACAAGATGTGGAAGGGTGGGATGTGTGTATGTATGAAATCGCGAGTTTGAAGCAAACAAAGCTTGCTTCGTACAACGGCAGGATCATGAAACTTGTCATCGGCTGTAATTGGCGACTTCAAGGCGGCTAAGTGAAGACCTGGCTATGAACGTTAACTGAATACTATGGGTTTGGTAGATAGACACATTAGCTACCAGATGCTCTTTACTTTACTCCTGGAGGATGAGTCGTCTACCATAAAGGGTCTTGGGAATTTGGGTGCACAGCGCCGCCCCTAGCACCATTCGGTGTTTGTTCGAGTCAGCTTCTCAAGCCTTTGCACAACCAAGTGCGACCAGCAAGGCAGCCGGAAGGTGATGCTGTGCACAAACTAACCGCCTACGGCACTCTGTTTCGGATTTTTCCTCAGGGTTTTTTCTCCCCAGCCTTTTTCCGCGGTCGGGTATCCCACAAGACAGCGGCGATTTATAATCAGGGTTTTCCTTCCCTTGGATGAAATGCCTTCCCAGGCTAACGAGCTCCATCTGCTCGAAGCAAACTGGTTTTCAGGCGCGAGTTACTCACCCTTGCTACTTCTCCGGTTGGTTGAAGCAGTTTCGCCGGGATCGGGGAGCCACTCGTGCAGGCCAGAAGCTGGACTTGATTGTCGGAGGCTATTTGAGACGCACGCCATATAAGAGCATTTTATAGACAGTGGAAGCTTATCCCCACCGCCACCCCCGGCTATGACTACCTTTGGACCGACGCCTGACTTCCATTGAATAAACATGGAAGCGTTTAAGGTAACGCAGTCCAACATATGATACTCGTAAATGCTCTTTCTGTGCATTTAGCTGTTAGTGAGCTGAGAAACAGTAATGGAGACTGCTGCAATACAAAGCTAGGCATCGCAGTGCCCTTCACCTGACCATTCGAGCAACATTTGTTTAAGTGAACGATGCTTCTAAATGCCACTTGTTCAGCAGCTGCTTCATTCTCCGCTCGCATGAACCGTCGGCTGTATTTGGCTACCACGGCTTCTGTGCCACTCGGGATACCGTCTCGCATAAGCTTATAATTTTGAATCTCCATTGTCTGATATTTGCAGTGCATGACCTACAGCTTTTTCACGAATTTCCCACTCATCATTTCATCTTGTCACCCAGGTCTATGTTCGTATTCGTCCGCATCTGTACGAGTTCCTGTCCCGTGTGTCTGAGACATTCGAAGTTGTTCTTTTCACCGCCAGTACCAAGGTCTATGCGGATCGTTTGGTTAATCTGATCGATCCGAAGAAGAAATGGATCAAGTAAGTCCTACGGGGGATCGACATTTTACATGAGTTTGTTTGCGCTCATTTGATCACGTGTATGTATGAAATCACAAGCCTATCTAGGCAAAGTGCTGCACAGTCAGAGATTGCATGTGGGCTAAAATACTGTCATGTTGCTCAGGCCTAGACAGGTAAAAAGCAAAGGGAGCGAGACTACAGGTACATTCGCATGCAGCTCACTACCGGTGGCAAATCAATTTAACACAGTGTTAGCTGCACATCACAGAAGTGCTTCACGATTGCACGCCCATGCACGCAGTCTGTCTGACCACATGTTGGCTGAGTTATTGTAATGTCCTTATCCCACGTAACTTTTCAGCTATGGCTTATTACTGGATGTAATATTCTGCAATCTTTCGACTAGTGTCTGGAATTTACGGTCAGCACCTGCCTCTTTCATGGATCAAACTCGGTCGCGCTTGTACACAGAAAGTATTGCTTTATTCTTATTGTAAAAGGGGATACTGAGGTGATGATTACTTCTTTTTAATCGAGGTTAGCTATGGTTTCCGCTTCTGTGTTTACACATGGTTCCAACTCATACGATGGTATTCTAATCACGTCCTCTTGTCGTGCAGCATTTCTGCGCTGTGCGGCTAACATCGTGCTAAATTGATTGGCCAGAAACACGCTGAAGTCTCACTACTATTTCTATTTCCCCCTCATATTTCTCGTGTCTGTTTAGGCCTGGGCAACCTGACAGTACTATCTTAGCCCACGTGCAGTCTCTGACTGTGCGGCACTTTGCCTGGAGCAGGCTAGTGCTTTCATACCATACCTTACCTCTTGTCGAGAGCGTCCAATCACATCCCTGAGGCGAATGCTGATTGGTCCGCGCGTTTATTACGCTCATCTCATCAAGAGGCTAATCAACTTACCACAACACAGACCTCATTATGTCTGTGCCGTTTGTCACTGATGTGATTTGTCATGGAATTTCTTGCCAGCTGGTTCCGCTCGTGTCCTCGCCACGTTGACCTTAACGACTTCCAGTATTGGAGCGGCTCTCTTCCAAACCTAACGGTGTGCGATGTCAATCTTTAATTCGTCGACAGCTTTGTTTACCTTGGCAGTTGTATCTCTGCTGGCGGTTGTGTCGAGGACGAGATCTCACATCGTGTTCGCAAAGCGGGTGCAGCGTTTGCTAACCTTCGCCACCTGTGGCGTCGACGCGATGTTTCACTCCATACTAAAGGCCGAGTGTACAACGCAGTGGTGCGTGCTACACTCCTTTATGGCTGCGAAACCTGGTCTATCCGAGCGGAAGATGTCCGTCGGCTTTCTGTTTTTGATACCCGTTGCCTGCGTAGAATTGCTCGCATTCGGTGGCAGCATCGTGTTACAAATATAGATGTCTGCAAGCGGGTGTTAGGACCAGGTGGCCACGGACTGAGAGAAATACTGATGCTTGCGATGGTTGCGGCATGTTTTAAGAATGCCTACTCACCGTTTACCGTACCGCGCCTTATTCGCAGAATCTGGGAGAAACGATCGGGTGCCCAGTCCATGGCATGGCGCGTTCGGATGAAGAAACTTACCGTAGCGCTAGGTTCGCTTTGTTCGTATTCGTTTGCATGGGTGGAGTCCAAAAGCTCCACCTAATAGTTGGCTAGAAACATTAAGAGATATGGCTGCAAACCGAAGTCACTGGCGGTAGTGTGTTTTTATTGTGTGTTATGATTTTTATCCGGTATTATTGATGAAAAAACTTTAAAAAAACAAATCACAAAATCGCATGCAAAACTACAAAACTACAATTTGCTTTTCAATATTCCACTTGCCTGCTTTTCCTGCTTCATATTGCTTGGCACCTTGTCTGGCTCCAGACGTGTGCTTCATGATGATGATGATGATGGCGTTTGTTGTGTTGCATCTGCTACTCTATCCCAAATTCCTTCGGGTTCGCGATGTTTGTCGTTAGTCTTCCTCTCCCTTTAAGTTGTGCAGGACGGTTTTTAGAGAGAGGAAGACTAACGACAAATATCGCGAACCCGAAGGAATTTGGGATAGAGTAGCAGATGACAAATCACATCAATGACAAACGGCACAGACATAATGAGGTCTGTGTTGTGGTAAGTTGATTAGCCTTTTGATGAGATGAGTGTGATAAATTCCCCTTTAAGTTGTGCAGGACGGTGGTTCCAAAGGTTGTCATAGCAGGGGGTGGCAGTGGGGATAAGCTCCCACTGTTTATAAAATGCTCCCATGTGGCACGCGTCTCAAATAGCCTCTGACAACCAAGTCCAGCTTCTGGCCTGCACGAGTGGCTCCCCGAACCCGGCGGAACTGCCTCTACCAACTGGAGAAGGGGCGAGGCGAGTGACTGGCGCCTGAAAACCAGTTTGCTTCGGGTAGATGTAGCTCGTTAGCCTGGGAGGACATTTCATCTACGGGAAGGCAAACCCTGATTTTCAACCTCCGCTGCCTTGCGGGATAACCGATTGCGGGAAAGGCTTCGAGAGAAAAACCTGGAACAGAGTCTGGTAGACCACAACTTTCTGGCAACTCCCTGTTGCCTTGCAGGTCGCACTTGGTTATGCACGGATGTGCAATTGTGCAGTACTTTTGTGCTGTGCAGCTAACACCGTGCTAAATTGATTGGCCAGAGGTAGTGAGCTGCATGCGAATGCACGCTGGAGTCTCACTACCATTTCTATTTCCCCCTCATATCTGTCTAGGCCTGGGCAACCTGACAGTATCTTAGCCCACGTGCAGTTTCTGACTGTGCGGCACTTTGCCTGGATCAGGCTTGTGGTTTCATACCATACTTGGTTATGCAAAGGCTAGAGAAGCTGACTCGAACAAACGCCGTGTGGTGCTGGGGACGTCGCTTTGTACCCAATTTGCCAAGACCATTCATTGAAGCCGACTCATCCTCCAGGAGGAGATAGTCGCACAAAAGTAAAGTAAAGTAAGTGCATGACAGTGGTGGTCTGCATATCGTCATCATTAGCACTCTCTGATGGTGCGCTTTACTGCTCTACACGGTATGTGTGCGTTGAGAGGGTATGCCTATCGATGATCGTTAGAACAATAACATCAACCGATTAGTAATCGTTTACCAGTGTGAAGTTATATTCTTTGTGTGACAGTGTGCTACTGGAATCAGAGATAAATACAAGCCCCGGTGACCCTCTTTCATTGCCTATTATTTATCATACGTTTGCCTACTTATGAGTAGCATGTTTCTTCAGTTTTGTGACGATTTAATTCACCCACATTTGCGTTACACCACTCCTTTGTCACTTTGGCTCATCATCTATAGTTGTCAAGTAACTTTCTTTTTATGCGAAAAGACATTATGTGCCAGTGTGTGTGCAAGCCTATCACGTGACGTCACAGTAAAGTCCACACAGCTGTCTGCATTTTTCCTTCATTGTATCTTTTTCTCCGCTTTGCTTGTTTCAGGCATCGTCTCTTTCGAGAACACTGTGTCTGTGTCAACGGGAACTACGTCAAGGATCTACGCGTTCTCGGTCGAGATTTGCGCAAAACTGTGATTGTTGACAATTCGCCTCAAGCGTTCGGTTATCAGGTATGTGTTCATGCATCTAATCATCATCATCATCATGAGTGCTTCGTTACCAGCATGTTTGTGCGGTGTGGTTAGCATTGTGCTAAATTGATTGACCACCGGTAGTGAACTGCATGCTTAAACACGCTGGAGTCTCATTGCCATCTCTATTTTTTCTCATGGTTAGGCCTGGACATCCTGACAGTTTTTTAATCCATGTGCAGTCTATGACTAGTGATTGTGCTTTATTGCCATTCGACCGTGATACACATAAAATCCAAAAAGTTGAGGATGTGTTGGACATAGATCTGTAGAAGAATAAACACAAAGTGGGTTGAATTGCCTTCGCTTCGAATGGGACATGCATTCAATCAGGTTTTGTGAACGTGTAGAGCGACAGCTTCCTTGAGACTTTCACCGTCATGCATCATAACAAGCCTATCTTGTCAATCCACTCATACTCCAGGAAGATGCTGACATCATGGGCCCCCACTGAATGTGGCTTTGAGAAATATCCCTTGCGACTTCAACAAATGCTACCGTTTGCTAGACTCCAGACCGATTTCAGTTTGATACATGTGGTAAACTAGATTTGCGCCAAACAGATCGATTTGCAGCTCTAAACATCGGTTATATTCATCGTTGGGTCATTGGCGTTGCTGTTTCTTTCGTCTTTATCATCAGGTGCAGTGAATAGGCAAGGACGCATTCCCGAAATGTGTCATACCCAACCAGCATTTCGTTCTGTTTGCGTCCTTTCGGTCCTAACACTCATCTGTTTAGAAACGGATGTCGGTATAGAAAACAAGGAATATTCTCCGCTCGGATAGACCAGGTTTCTTAACACGCACTGTATTTCATCTAACATGGCCACTTGCCGTGGCGCTTGTTTACCTCGGGATGATAATTGACTGTATGACCGAACTGTGTGTGAGGTTTGAAAATCTGAAACTAGCTTTATCATTCACGTTTATCTGTCTGATCTTGATCTTTGGACCTGTCTGGTGCCGGAATTATTTGCTCATCTCTGCGGAATTCAGACTACGCCGTCTGTATCGTCCTGGATGTGTGTGTGATCTATACGAAAGGTCGAACAAACATGCAACACAGCCGAATAAGTTATGCGTGCCCTTAACAGAAAGTTGGATATGCAACCAAGGTAGCAAAACCTCGGTGAAGTCTCAGTGTCATCTCATTGCTAGTTGGTCAATGCATCGTACTTTTTACTCCACCTTCTGATTGGTTGTTCAAGCACCATTTTTACTGAGCGGTTCAATTACTACTTTGCGATTTGTGCGACTATCTCCTCCTGGAGGATGAGTCGGCTTCGTTGATGTCACGAATTGCAGCCACCCACGCTTGGAGGTTAGAAGCGAGATCCGAGCAGATTTTAAGCCAGGTCCGGTCCGTAAACCGATCGTAGGCCAAGCAGATCCACATCCGATCTCACGGTGGCGAGCCAAGTCTTCACTTGTCCTCCGCGACGCCAACGCCAGTCTGCGCAAGGTGTCGGCGGTAGTGTCACCCTGGTTAGTTTAGCGTCTCAGGGTGTGACCAAGCCATCTCAGTCGGTGCGTAGGTATTTTTCATCTCCGCATTACTGCGTCGCATCTTATGGCATTGAAGGTATCTCAGGATGCGCTATATTTTCACCGAGTAATTGTAAAGTGCTTCTCCGAGTTTGGTCTGGGGAACTGTGAATTACTTTGCTATAAATCCTCTCGTTATCAGTCACGTTGAGTAGTAGTTCAGTTTCCCAGTAGATGAAGTATTGGAGGAACGAACGTCCAGAATTTTAAAGACCAGGCTAGTATTTGGCAGTCTTGAGTCTCTGAAATAGACGTTATTTAATGTTGATCTTAAGGGATAATATAACTGACCTGCGCAGCCTAACGTGTCAAACAGTGCGGTGGAGTTAGCACGTTTTAATAAGTTCAACTAATATTGAACTATTTTATTTCTCATATCTGTCTAGGCCTGGGCAACCTGACAGTATCTTAGCCCACGTGCAGTCTTTAACTGTGCGGCACTTTGCCTGGATCAGGCTTGTGCTTTCATACCATACTGTCTGGCTAAAAATAGAAATGGTAGTGAGACTCCATCGTGTTTCAGCATGCAGCTCACTACCGTTGGCCAATCAATTTAACACGTTGTTAGCCGTACAGCACAGAAATGCTGCACGATTGCACATCCGTGCATCCGGACAGTATCTTAGCCCATGTGCAGTCTCTGACTGTACGACACTTTGCCTGGATCAGGCTTGTGCTCTCATACAATATTGAACTGTTTCAATCTATCTAATGGGCCAATAAGTCTGCACTAGTGGCTAATCACCTGTCAATAAATCGACGGAAAAGCTCACTCTGCCTCGCAAGAGTGAAGATTTCCCTGACGAACCCAGGAAGGTTCGTGCGTAAGAAGAAGCACCAACCATCCGATAAAAATCAGACGTAGCCCTGTGTAACCTGTCCGTGGCACTTTTCCTGGATCAGGTTTTTAATTTCGCACATACATACATACTAGTAACCTTTTCAAAGTCAGCGCAGCGCGTCTTCCAGGCTGGTATCTCCGCGATCAGATATCGCAATGGCTAGTTACGCTTCGGGATATGTCCCGAAACCGTGTTCAATGGCGGTCTTGCACTAAGCACACTCTTGTATGTTGTCAAACGGAGTGACGAGAAAAGCTTGTTATGATGCATGACAGTGAAAGCCCAAGGAAGCTGCCGTGCTGATGTCGCTCTACTCGTTCACGAAACTTGTTTGAATGTATGTTCCATTCGAGGTGTAGGCACCTCTTCCCAGTTTGTTTGTGCTTACTGTTCTATAGAAGCCGTAGCAATTTAAGTCCCACCCTTCCCCATCTTTTAGGATTGTACTTTTTCATCGTTGTGTGCCAGTTACGCATTCGGTACGCGCTACCGGTGTAATTCTGTCTGTGATGATAAAGTCTTTTGTATATTCTGCTGTCTCAAACTCAATAAGCCTACTTTTTGTGCGATTAGACCGTGAAGGAGCTCCTAAGAAAGCGGCATTTAGAATCGCGTTTCAAGCGAACAGCTGAATGGTTTTGAAACATTGCCTCACTCGAAATCACGGTTTTCAGTTTGCTCATCTGTGAGCTTCTTTCGTTGGTCCGGTTTGTCTGACGTTAATTTTTGTCATGACTACTCTGTCTGTCTGCCTTAGCAACCTGACAGTATCTTAGCCCACATGAAGTGCCTAACTGTGCGGCACTGCCTGCATCTTGCTTGGGATTTCATACCATACCATACATACATCTGATTCCTTTCAGTTGGACAACGGGGTCCCGATCGAGAGCTGGTTCGTGGATTCCAACGACCGCGAGTTGTTGAATTTGCTCCCTTTCCTGTCTGAGATCACAAAAGTGGTGAGTGTACATGTTCTCGCGGTTTTGTTTTTGCCATCGTCAAGTTCGAACCGCGCGCGCGCGCGCTCTGATACTTGTTTTCGTGTTGTCATCTCGGTATTACTCCCCAGTGGAGCTTGTATTGTTTATTGTGACGTTGTTGTCGGCAGCAGTAGTGTTTTTCGTTGAGACAAAAAGCAAAAACGTAAAGCCAATT
>JACCGJ010021069.1:0-15955 GCA_013407085.1 Atriophallophorus winterbourni | reverse complement strand
TGACCTTATTGTCACGGTCCCAATCAATAGGCGTCTGTGTGATATTTGTCGTCATCGAATATCACTATTTTTCTGATATAACTTCAGCTAGACTCGGCTGATGCTCAATTAAACGCGCAAACTGACCGCGAAGACCACCAATATATATACGTATGTAAATCACTTCATAGATTATATATATGATATATTCTGGTCTTCGCGGTCCTATATAATATATCTATATAATATATATATAATATATATATAGAAGAAGGCTTTTTACATGCGTGTGACTAGCGCTCAAAACAAGTTTGCTCTGTTCCGATGTAGCTTGTGACACAGTAGTTTCATTTTACATAGCAGAAGTAATACCCTAATTTGAAACCTTCATAATGAAACCCAGAGGTAGCATTTCGGCTCCGTAGGCAGTGCTCTTTTTCTGTTAAAACTTCGTCTTTTTACATTGCTCCACAACGCGCTGCTGTTTAGCTCCACCAAGACCGAAAATGAAGTTCGGAGCTTCCATTGTGGACTGTTATAATTAATTTTGCGAATCTCTTAAAAGGATTGGCACTAATGAATAGTCACAAAATTATAAATTTAATTCTCACGTTACGCTGTAACCACGGAACTTGACTAAAACCGGAAAATCAGTTGACGACACTTTTTATTGCTATCTGTAACTGGATAACTTGAAAATTGATTTTGATCAGTGCAGTGTGTATCACGTTTTTCTTATTGGTGTGATTTACATATTTGGCTTAGTATTATTCTCAGTCTCCTGTGTGCTTTCATATTTTCAATGGTGCTCAACACATTTTCCTGGACCAATCACGGTTCCCAACTAACGCAATGTTTCTTTTGTGAACCTGTTTTTTCCATAATCCTAGAGCTCGTGTCTTTTTTTGTTGATCTCGAATGTTTCGGTGCCTGTTTATAAATGCATTCTTATCAGGTACTGTTTATCTTTCAGTCATTCCCTATTTTTTGAAAATCATTTTAATATATGGCTGTGTTTAGACACTCGGACGCTGACCGTCGAACTGCGTAGCAGTTTTCCTGATTCGGTGTTTACGTTTTTATGTGCCTACGTTTTGATTGATCAGCAACTGAACTCATCGAGTATTTCTCGTGTGTCAATTTATGCTATGATACACTTCCTAATTTGTCAAAAGAGGCTTTCTCTTTCGTGTCGCTTGACGGTCGCGGATTCCTCCAATCTTTCGGGTTACAACGTTTGTACACTATTCCAACAGATATGCAATCCTGCGTTACTTCTGAGGCGCATAGCTAAAACCGAGCTAAATTGATTTACCAGCATATAGAACATACTGGTGTCTCACTGCCATTTTCCCTTATGTCTGTCTGGACCTGACCGTAGCTTAGCCCTGTGCGGTGTATGACTGTGCACGCTCTGCCTGGGTTATGATTTTTATTTAACACAATATATATTTGCAATTGTCTGGCTGTTCATGTCTATCGGGCTCGGATCGCTTCATCTTTGACAATATTTTAACCCTCATGTCCTCTGTCCCATTCGCCATTATTTTAAACTAGTGAATTGCAGGAAAGCAAAAAAGGATCATTGCTGACGCAGCTCAAATTAACAACCAGAAATCGGAATTTAACTTGCCCCGTACTTCAACCGCGTCATGTGAGACCATATCAAGTGTGTCTGAAAGCACAAGCTGGATCCAGGCAATGTTTCGCATATTCATTGACTGTACGTGGGCTAAGGTACTGTCAGGTTGCCCAGGCCTATAAAGATATAAGAAAGGAAAATAGAAATGGCAGTATAGTGCTAGTAAATAATACATGTAGCTACTGAATTACAGCTCTTGATTGAGGCTACATTAGCCGCATGGAGTGAAGCGTTCGAGTGATTTTATGTAGCAGAAGCAACTTTGTTTTCCGATTCTGTCATGATTTCCAAACCGAACCAACCATGTTTACCGTTTTTAAATTTAGGCCATAAGGAAAAGCTCAAAGAACTTGTTCAAATGTCCTGGTCATTCATCAACGATAGTTTGTCAACCACGCTGTGTTTGCAATGGGAACCGGAGATTGTAGCCTGTGCGGTCTTGTATTTGGCAACGCGCATGAACAAGTACACTATTGAAGATTGGGAAGGCCGACAACCTGGCTTACGTTGGTGGGAAAGTTTTGTGGAAGGAATGAGTACAGAGGTATTTGGATGCCCATGATTTATTAAAATTGATCACTTAGCAAATCCATTTTTATTTTCTTACTCACATCTGTCTTGGCCTGAGAAACCTGACTGTATTTTAGCCCACTTGCAGTCTACGACTGCGGCACTTTGTCTGAATCAGGCTAGTGCTTTCATACATACATACACCGATCTAGAGTATGCGGATGACATCGCACTTCTGGGAGATAACCCTCATAATGCCACAAGCCCTGGACCGCCTGGCACTTGGAGCTTCAAGCTATGGCATGTGCTTTGCGCCTAACAAGTGTAAAACAGTTACACAGGACTGGAACGGCTCTCTTCCAAATCTCACTGTATGATGTCAATCTTGAATTGGTCGACAGCTTTGTTTACCTTGGCAGTTGTTTCTCTGCTGACGGTTGTGTCGAGGACGAGATCTCACACCGTGTTCGCAAGGCGGGTGCAGCGTTTGCTAACATTCGCCACTTGTGGCGTCGACGCGATGTTTTACTCAATACTTAGGGCCAAGTGCGCAACGCAGTGGCTGCGAAACCTGGTCTATCCAATCGGAAGATGTCCATGCACTTTATGTTTTGGACACTTGTTGCCTGCGTAGGCATTTGGTGGCAGCATCACGTAGCACATATGGATGTCCACAAACGAGTGTTAGGATCAAGAGAACATGGACTGAGAGAAATGCTTATGCTTGCTAGTTTGCGATGGTTGGGGCATGTTTTAAGAATGCTTCACCGCGTCATACGCGATGTTTATACTCAATACTTAGGGCCAAGTGCGCAACGCAGTGGATGCGAAACCTGCTTTTTGCGCATTTGCTTTTGCATATTCCGCTTGCCCGCTTTCCTTTTTTATCCGCTTGCTTCTCTGCTTTTCCTGCTTCATGATGATGATGTTGGTGTGTATTAATACCGAGCCCACTACGGGGTTACCCGCGCAGAGCAAAAATTTCCAATCTTCACAACGGTGAAGTTTTACTTTAAAATCAACTAAGTATCTGTTATTTTGATGTGTTTTTACTTAGCATTTGCGATTAGTTTCATCAGCTGTTTGATTCATCGGGTTTATCGCTCATGAGTCACTTTTTCGCTCAATCTCTTAAGCGTCGTTTTTGTTTTTCATTCTACTTGCATTTTGCAAGTAGTACAGTTTAATATAATTAATAGTTGACCTTGCCATTTGTGTTGCTATCCTTTGGATTGATCCGTTGCAATGTTCATTAGAAAACAAAACATATTGAATTTCGCAAAACTTCAGCATCGTTTACTTGTCCGCCAACTTTCCTCTGATTAGAAAATTGAAATTGATACTTTTTCGATGAATGTTTCGATTTGGTTTCGTGTTGGTAATTTACCGACTGAACGTATTTAATTTGTTTGCCAAGCTTTGATTCACAATCATCTCCGTCATCAAGCGCAGAATGTGGTGAAATCTTTCACTCCTGTGGCGCTGTTTGCTTCGCTGCGAATAGCATCGCTGTGCGTCTGGTCAGACTATCATGGCTTTTCAGATAGAACACTGATTTCAGTGGCGTATTGTTCCGGATTATTTATTGGTTCGATGTGGATACGGGTTGGTGTGTTGCGGCGTCATAGCGTGTTCATAAAGCAGTAGTCAACAGATAGTTAAATTTCGCGAAGCTTCAATTTGTGCTGTCAGTCGATTATCAATCTAACAGTTCGCTAAATCGTTCGATCGTTCAGTTTCTCTATAACGTTTTTCTGTATCTGCTCATTTTGCGACAGAACGACATTTCGCTTGGTTTTTATACAGTTTACTCTAAACCATTATCTCTCACATTTAACATAGGTCATGGAAGACATTTGCCACAAAATTCTGGACCTTTATCCAGCGGATGGCGGCGTGAGTAGTGCGGCGATACCTGACACAAACAAAAACTCCTCTTCCATCACCGATCACCCATCTTTCCAGTCTGCGTCGATCGCACGAATTGACCCGGTGACTTGTCGATCGAAACCCAGCTATCCGTCTTTACGACCGGAGCAAACGACCGGTGCGAATTTACCGATCGCCCGACCCTCCACTGGATCGGCTCAATATGTTTCACGGCGTTAGTAAATTCGCAGCGTACGGCTGTGTTTGTAAATAAATGTTGAAACTATTCCCATTCAACCGCGTTTTCCTTTCGGGTTCGAGGACAGAGTGGCAGGGTTTTGTTTGTCTACCATTGTGCGATGGGTTGAATTCATAAATTTTTGCTGTTTGGCGTGGGTCGTGTTTTGTCATCAGAGACATTTCTTCTAATTTTGTATCGTGATATCCTTTAACTGCGCGAATCTCCTCGAATCTCTTAATCGGTTTAACGAAGTTTTAACAACAAAAGATTAGTTGCTGTTTGAGAACCGGCTAGTATGTCATTTTACAAGAGGTTACTCTCTCAACCTCTAGTCTTAAATTATTTTTTCATGGGATCTTAAACGGTCTCTTGGTAGCCAATCCAATTATTCAACAGGTGAACAGCTTTCAACTTCAATTGCCAATGCGCTGATGATGTGGTCTTTGGATGTGATGTAGTTAGAAACAGCTCTACGGATATCCTCTCATCGGATGAAATTACAGCCTGTGTAAAACAGAGATCTGGGATTCAATCTACGTTAGGTAAAAAGAAGATTGTCAGATATGAAGGCATCACCTTTTGTCGATAAATCACCTTGAGCCCATAATCGTAAAACTATCCTCAATAATGTATGTAGGCTCTTCATTCATTCATTCGCTCCCGCTCCAGAAAGAACAAGTAAAAAAATACGTTCATCTATTACGATCTAAAAGTCATTTTCCAATCTAGAACTCAAAATTTTGAATACCCCTTATCCCATTCACCTCAAGATATCTCTATCAAAATGGTGTTGTCACTGAACAATTGATATGACATTCATCTCGTTTATATTTTATTTGTACTATTTCCTTGCTGTAGTTCTTTTTTATAAAAACATAGAGGTGAAGTTTCGAATAAAGACTTCGCATGCTGCTTTTGCTACTCTGGCTACACTTTTAACCCAATTCCCCGATGCAAAAAGAGATCTTAAATTTCGTTAAAGTTTGCATTTGATTACACGCTTTTTTATGAAAAACTAGATTGAAACCACATTTACTTCATTCGAATAGTCGAGAGTCCTGCCCCTTTCAGTCCAAATACTTTTCCATCCTCTTGTTGATCCTTGTGAACACTAATTAGACATCAGGCATCATAAAATCAGTGGCAATTTACGGATGCTCAACACTTCTGTTAGTTTTTCTCCGAGTTTATCTTCCTCGAAGAATGCCTCCCATTTGGCGCGTGCTTTGGCAGACAATTTTCCAAATGCTTTCTGCATTGTTTCCAGCAATTCTCTACCCTTTTCTCTCTGTCGTGAGTTAGTTGTGGTTCACAAAATGCCGAATGCAACTTACCAGTTTGGCTCGATTCTCTTCTCCCGGTTTAGCTCTGTGAGAAACAGGTCATCAACGTATCACACGTTTACTTACTCGGCGTAGACCACAAATAGTACAGCGAATAGACAGATAACCAGCGCGGCACGCATTTTGATCATACAATACTCTTGAAGCCCTTTGCATTTTCTCGATCACCGTATTTATGTGATTGAGGATCAGTGTAGATGAAATGTTTAGATGTGAAAAACCAAAGTTACGGATGTTTATGCCAGTGGGTTTGTGATGAAGCGACGGATGTTTGACACGTGTCCGTTAGCATCGGACGATATCATGTGTCCCCGCTTTGTATTTCATGCTGAAAAGTCATTCAATGTACAACACTTGAACGACTAGCAGATAGAGAATTGAATTTTATTTATAAATTATACTACCACGTTAAGATTTTGAAGCCATTGCACTAATACTGCTGAACAGAAAAGGGTGCTTTTCGAGCGGTTACTGGATATTGGTCTGGACGTTGTTGTTGTTAGCCATGGCGCGTAAATTCACCAGGTGTTTGAGGTGGGCGTACATGGTCGACTTTGAGAGAAGTAGACCTGCTTTCACTTATTGTTCGAAGTAATTTACATATTTCACGAGTTATATTCATATGGGCCTTTCCTATCACTTCGAATGCTGGTACCACAAGCTTGTTCGTCGTAGATTGTTATTTCACACCGTCCATTTAGTGAGCTGATTTGTCTGGATCAACCAGGAAAGTTAAAGTTGCCAGTTCAACTAGTATGTCAAAGGTTAATTTGCGGTGAGAGTTACTTTCTGTACAAAAATTTCAGGCGCCAAAACACTTTAACAACAAATACCTACTGGTTCTTCAAACAACTGGGGATATTTGAACGTCTATGGCTGATTTGGTTTTGATTGGTATCCATCCTGACACAAAGATCCTTTGTGATATTGATTTTTTGTCCTGCTTTTTGAACACGTCCAAAAAAATTAATTTTCGGTAAAAACAACAGTGATCCTAATCTTCTATTTGCACGGTCACCTCACGTGCGCTTGAACCTCATTGTGCTTACTGAAAACTTCAAATGTGCAGCAGGCTCATTTTGGTCATATCGGTAATTTCGTAACAATTTCAAGATTTATGGTTGAAAAAGCAATTAGCTTTACAATGAACCGTCAACTTATTATTTGAACTCCGTTGTGATAAACGCCTTCATCATCTCAGATAACCAAAGTAATGGGACTTATTTCGGGTTTGTTCGTCCTTTGGTGTGCAACTGGTTTATATAGGGTTCGTACAAGAACCACGATGTTCAAATACGTGGCATACCTATAGCTTTGTTTACCGCTTTTCCACTGTTTTCAAGACTCAACTGAACCTGATCTTACTGTCTCCACCTGACGATGGCAACATCCTGAAACCGGTAGTGGTGTGTAAGGGATTGGGGATGTGAGCAACACATTACTTTGGTCATCCATAGCGCCTTGAGTGCTTTGACCAAGAATCACTTTGTGATTCTGTGTCTGAACATCGTGGTTCGTTGTACGAACCCTATATAACAGTGGCATACAAGCATAACTTTTTTCATCTCAGATACTTATTTTTCACTCGCTGACACGCTATGGTGCTCACTAGACCTGGAATCTGGAGACAGCTGAACATTCGGGGTCATACCGCTCACCACCATCGACCGCAGAACATAACGATATGCTAGTTGAAAGACTTCAGCACCTTAACGCTTGACAACACGCTCAAATGCTAATCATCGGGGACTTCAACCTTCCGTGGCTATACTAAAGAGGCCAGCATTCAACGAACTCACTGGAGCTCAAACTTCGCGAAGTATTCGACCTAGTACCCTTGTACAACCACGTCTTCAACCAAACACAAATGTAGTGAACATATTGGCCATATATTCTGGACCTTTTTTGACTTCGAACTCATCGGCTATCGAATCAATCGCCTACGAAGCTCCAATGAGGTGGAGTGACCACGTCGTGCTCGTGTTCGATTATGTCTGCAATGCTTTGATACAGCGACGAGACGAAGGTCGTCCGTAAAGTCGACATTTGTAGACTCTGTGAACTAAACGAGGTCCAACTTGATTTCAGTGATTCAAATACACATTACAACTCATTGTTTAACTACCTTCGGATACAAATCCAATCAAACTCGATTTATTCCTAGCAAAAATGTCCGTACCTTCCGATTCACTGTTAGCAGTAGAACAAGAAAATGGATTTCATTGGAAAGACGAGCCTGGGCCATTCATTGTGATCTTGCTACTCCTACAACTTGGATTCAATTTTTCAGAATACGGATCAGAGTGACCACAATCGTTCGGCATGACAAACAACAATACCAGCGAACGCATGGTGGAAAGAATGGCATATAATCCAAAAATACTGTACAAAATTGTGAATGAAAGAACAAATGAAACCAGGTGATTTTCCGCTCATGACAGAGCAAGGAATGACTGCTAGAGTTCAAGAGACAGCGGATGCTCTTGCAAGCTCTTACACCCCTACTATTCTACCCGAAACAGCAATTATTGCATCATGGTTTATCAAACTCATTAGAACCTCTAACTGAACCAAAAATTGATCAAGTCGTTGTGGAACGACACCTATGGCGACTAAATACGAAGAAATCCCCGGGTGAGGGCAACATTACCCAGCTATTTTTCGTGTATGTTATAGACAGCTTTCATACGGTTTAGCGGAGTTTTCGCGACGGTTGCGTACCGTCAGCATGGAAAGCTGGTGTGATAACACCAAGTTACAAGGGTGGCTGTCGTTCCGACGTAGAAATTGCACACCTGTTGCGCCGTTCACCTGCATCATCAAAATTATGGAGCGCATCTAACTGAGTGATCGTGGGTCACCTTGAAACTAAACGACTTTTATCAACAGCGCAACATGGGTTTCGCCGAAACAGATCTTGTCTGTTAAATTTACGAAACAAGATGGACGATGTTACAATTTATCTCCTCACTCTGGACGATTGGACAACGTCTCCTGATCTAGGATACCCCGTTCATGCCTGCTATATTGATGTATCAAAGGAATTCCATAAGGTCAGCTACAGCCTGCTTCTGCAAAAGTTAGTGCAATATGGGATAACAGGAAACTTATTAGCGTTGTTAACGGATTATCTGGTCGATCGACATGCGAGTCCGCATTGACGGCGTTCTATCAAATACCATCAATGTCAACAGCGAGGTCCATCATGGTTCAGTGCTCGGGCCTATCCTTTTCTTGTTATACATAAATGATATTGCGCAAGTAGTAAGATGCAAGATAGTTCTTTTTGCTGAAGACATAAAAATATGGGAGCAAATTCGATCGATTGAACATTGTTTGATGCTGCGAGAGGATTTGGAGGCCCTGTATCGCTGGTCTCAACTAAATCAGATGCATTTCAACATACGTAATTGTAAAGTATTACAACTTGGCTGAGAATACGACCATACATATAATCTTGAGTTGTTCTAATACAGCCATCTATAGTGTCGTCAGCATTTGTTTCGGATACGTCAACTACTGATTGACTTGGTGGGGTGATTGGTTTGTGTGGGTTTATATGGAGTCAATATACTGGGTCGATAGTGGAATGCTCTTTGATATAATTATCCAGTTTCGGATTGAAATCACGGATCGTAGAAGCGTTTACAATATCATGTTATGGTGAATTCCAGAGAAAGCAAATAGGCACCGACAAAAAATGACGACTACAATCGAGTCTTGATTGCGGTACAACGAGACAACTTGAATGACACCGTGAATTCTTATGGAAACTGAGTTTTATCAAACCGCGGAGAGGGTGATATTCCATCCGCAGTATTTTATATGTAAGGATCATGTCGCTCATTACTCTCCTTTATGTAAAAACGTTCAATCCCACCATGGCAATCCGCTCTTGGTATGGTATGTGCTGCATTCCATCAACTAGCTTCGTCGTTCGTTGGTAAATTTTATCCAGCAAATTAATGACTTCACGCAGCCATGGCGCTCAAACTAGGATCATGTATTCTCTCGTTGGCTGCATGTAGTGCAGGGGAGCGTTTTAAGAAAGAACCGACCAAATATTCTCCTCAGCATACCCAAGATACCACATGCCCTGTTGAAGACTTTCTGGCAATGACTATTCGGTTTCAGGTTCTTAGTAATTCAAATAATGCAATATTTCTCAGCGCTTGTCCAAGTCAAGTTTTCATGACCAATATTATATGTATGGTCGTATTATCGGCCAAGTTGTAACATTTTACATTTACGTATGTTGAAAATCCTCTGATTTCGTTGACACCAGTTATAAAGCGCATCCAAATCCTCTTGCAGCATCAAACAATCTTCAATTATTTTTTACCCGCATATCATCTATGAATAAATCGCTCGGATTTGCTTCCATATTTTTATGTCATCAGCAAAAAGTACCATCTCACATCGTACTATCTGTGTTATATCATTTATGTATAACAAGAGAATGATAGGCCTGACCATTGAACCTTGAGGGACGCCGCCGGTTACATTGATACATTTTGATGGAACGGCGTCAATGCGGTTTAGGATTCAGTCGTATAAATTATAGTGGTTCAACTGACTCCAAGCCCATGCTGCTGCACAAGCTTCTCCATTCTTCTTTATCGTCCCCTAGTAAGTTGGCACTTGTTTCCTTCACGTTGATGCAAATCACGCTTAGTCCTTGGAGCAAATATACACTGTGTATCTGTCGCTAGCGCTGGTTGCGGGACGTTTAAACTGCCTTAGAATACCTAACCTTCAGATAAGCTGGCGGCTTTGGCTCCGTAACGATTTGCGTACCAGGCGAGTTTTAGGCAGACAGGCCTTTAACAGTCGCAGTTGTCAAGACGGCGTTTTGACGAACAGAATGTTCTTCAAGACACTCCTGTACATTTGCAACAGCTGAACCTTCGTGTTGAATGATCTGCGAAGATGTAGCTTTTATCTGACTGGTATTACCGCCAGCGGTTTCCGATTTATCGAAATCTACACGGGCAAACTGAGAATTCTGAACACTGACCACAGTCTCTACCGATGCCTTCAACGTTTGTTTGTCGAGCTCTAAGCTCAATATCCGATCATCCAGGTTGCTTTGCTGGACACTTGTTCTAGTAGCTGAATCTGCGTTTGGTTTGGTTCGACAATTTTTTCACCAGGCTTGTTTTCATCATTCAGGATCGATATCGCCTCCGGGGTCAATTATTTGTCACATTTTACGTGATACGTGTGGGAACAGTTGCGACAAGTGACAGATTTGACCTTAACACTGACGACTTTCTGGCAGACGACGCACGTTTCGCCAACATCAGATCGTTTCATGTGAACCCGGCCAAACAAAAGTACAAATCAAAGCACAAAAATCAATACGGTTGGGGTTGGTTTGTGTCGTATTGTGTGTAGTTGATGGAAAGTGACGAGTTGTAAGAATATTTCGTCACCCGATTTAGCCGCAAATTTTTCAGCCACCCTTTGAGAATATTGGCGAGAAATTGATTTCAAGTTGGGTATTTCTCCGAGTAGTTCCCGACAGCGGTAAACACCGATGGGTTGATCCAACAGCAGAGACACAAATGCGATTCAAATAAACGAACTGCATAAAATCCGCGGGTGACGCACACGAAGAACGACACGTCGTAGATGGATAATTCTTGTATGGGTAGATCCCTCGTAGCAACCTTTCAGATCGGATGAACACTATAAAATTTACAGCCAAAAATATCAGAGTTCAAAATTTATCCAACCGCATATCATGACTTAGAAATTTGATTTTTTAAAAGGTGAGGCCGTACATGCTTTCTACATCTATATTTCCAAAGCTTTCGTTAGAGTCAACCATGGCATTCTAATAAAAAATCTCGAAGCTTATGGAATAACTGGAATGTTGCTGAATAAAATAAGGGATTATCTAACTAATGGCGCGTCCAGGTTCGCGTTGGCAGCCCCCTCTCTAGAAGAATAGACGTCACAAGTGGAGTTCCGAAAGGCTTGGTGATTGGACCTCTTCTATTATTGCCAGACAGTTTACTGTAAAGCCTGCCGAATCTTAAATCTTCTAAAAAGGGTAATTCTGATTTTCACGCCCAAAACCTTACCCCAGTCAATAAATATGTATGTATGTCCATCTAGCTCTGGGCACCACGGCTGAGGAAGGATATAAAACTACTTGACAAGTTTTATCATCGTGCGACAAAGTTGGTCTCCCGTTACAGAAATTTGCCTTTTAAATAGTGAATGTTAAAACTAAATCTACACGATTTTACATAACGATCGATACGGAGCGACCTCATGTTGCCATCTTGCACACAGAAAATCGCCCCCATAAACACTTGCTAAATCCAAATGGCCTTAATCATACACGAAAACATTTAAAGGCTTTAAGCATTCCACCTTCTCGATTGGATATGCGTCGTAATTTTTTCTCGGTAAAAATTTGTTTCAATTAGAATATTTTGCCTGAAGAAATTAAACGCTCGGAATCTGTTGCGGTTTTCGATTCTAAACTCGATGAGTATATGACGAACCAAGCGGTAATTTTAAGAGGTTTTATACTTTTACTACATATACCTCGTCATCCTATAGTTATTGTAAATCTTACTTCTTTTTCTACCATAAAACATTCTGAGTTCATTATGTGCATAATTGCAAACCCTCGTATAAAAATCGATTGCCGCTGTATCAAACAGTTCAAGAAGTAAAATAATTAAGGATGAAGCTTTATATTTAATGCGGTATAAATAGATTATCAAACATTGCGAACGAACTTCTTTACGATTCGTCAACGTATTTCTCCAATTTATCAAGTGCTGTAGACAAAATATATAACGTGACATTTTAGTGTTACCCAACATCAAGACTTCACGACCTTTCATGTTAGTTTCCATGATTTTCCTTCCCAATTCACCGGACTCCATACTTTTCCATATTCGCTTACTCAACTTGGGCATGAGTGTTTGAACTCTTCCAAACATTCTCATGGCAAATTGCTGTTTCGGAAGGCATTAGCAATTGAGACCAATTTACCATGGGGGCTTCTTTTTTATCTTCGTGGCTGTGCTCAGCACTGAGTGAAAGTGTGTAAGTAAAATCACAACTACACATACTCATGCTCAGGGAAGCAAGCTACGCAAAGCAAGAAACACGTACATAAGATTAGAAACAATGCAGATTTGCAGCGGCTCATCTTCGACCATAATCGGTCGTACCAATTCTCGACTATTTATCTCCTGTGCGTGATAAGGTCAGCTTGACATGTAAACAATTTTGCTTCAACGAAAACAAACAATACGTTGGTTCACCTCAAAATTAAAGCAAGAAACAGGGAGCGGTTTTTCAGGTCAACTAGTTGCCTAGTCGCCATTTACAAACAATTGAAATATAGCAACACATCTTGGCGTAAACCAGAGGGAGTTCAAATTACTGAATTTTTATCATCTTTATCCAACTTCGTATGTCTAATTTCACGATAAAATTAAAAACTGTGCACGCCGTCTAGGTAAACAAATTGGAATTCATGTAATGAATTATTCTGATTCCCTTACGCTTGCACCGAGATAAACACGCAGGCATACCACATCACATCATCGTCTGATAAACAAACGGTTTTTGTTTATATGTTAAATTCAGACTTGACATAACTGCAAAGTATGCAGAGTATTATTATACGCTTTTGAACATCGAGTGCAAATATTTTATTCGCAATTCGTTTTGTGATTTGATGAGCTCTGGAGTATTGTCTAGTATTCCAACAACATACAACTGATGCAATGAATCTGTCGTCGAGCAATTAAGGAATTTTTCAGCGTTCACAACAAACCGTTTACGAAAATGGACAGCAAAACTGAATTAGTTCGACCATCTCCTATTTAGAGGACATTATCTCTATTAGATGAACCTCACTAAAAATAAGAATCGATACGCATAGTGCTGTGGTCCACAATTTATTGATATAACGGATAATATCTGTTAGAACAGATGCTCCTCACGATATTTCAATCTATAACATGAATCGAACCTACAGCTTCGTTAAATATAACCGCTCTACATCGCTTGCAAAAGGTTCCAGTAAATTTTGAGATTTTGTGTTTGAAAATTTTACACAGGATTCAAGGAAATTCATTGTAATTCGAGGTTTTTAATGGGCTAAAAAGCAAAACGCTTAACAACAACCATAGGATGGTAAAATTGGAATTTAAGTGTATACAGAAGATAAAGAATTAGATTAAGCAGTATATAAGTGTTAGGGAAACGAATTATTCAATAAAATTCGTCTAATTTCGTTTTAAAGTCATGCAAGCTAGTGGCGTGAGCAACGGTTGAAGGTAAACTGTTCCAAGTAAAACAGACACGGACAGAATAAAAATACGTTCTATTGTTCAGGCGGGAAAGTTGTACCACCAGCACATATTAATGGGCCCGATAATTTCTCGTATCCCTTCTCGTGAATAAATCCTGTCAGGGATGGTTCGGAGTATGGAATGTTTGTAAAGTAAGATAAGGTCTCCTCTGATTTGTCGATAGGGAAATTCGAACAGATTCATTTTTGCTATCCTTTCTTTATAAGGCTTGTTTCGGATGCTGATAACTAGTTTTGTTTTCAGCGGTGATAGATTCGCTTCATAAGTTCAAGATCTATCTTGAGCCACGGAGACCATGGCTGCACACCGTATTTCATCTTACATAGGATCAATACAATTTCATGCGTAAAAATTTTATTGAACAAAATGCTCGTTTGCACGCACTTCCATCACACACATCACGATCGGGTTCGTGCTGTTGCACAAATCTGGTAGGGACAGGAGGATCAGGATCCGCATGTGCTTGAAATAGTGAAAGAATGGTAAACAAGTTGCGCTTGTATGCCACTATTGGATAAGTTTGATACGGCAACTAAAAATACCGATGAAACCTAGCCTTATCGATCCCCATATTACTTAGTTTCATTTTCTTAGATTGGTTAGGCACACAGTGCACAAATACACCATTCAACTCTTCACTAAGCCCTTCACTTACCCAATGAGAATGAAGTATTGTACCTGACATGTAAACCTACCGGTTGTGCAGGTAAAAAACGACTTTGAAATTCAAAGTTCAAATTTATGACTCGGTGCTCGCGTCTGGAATTAACGATCTTCCCCTTTAACTGCCATAGCAACAATTTTACATTAGTTCAGTGAGATTTTAGTGACTGCTTTATTTTTATAAGATTTTGATTTATTGCATTACATTCAATTAATGAAAAGGAACTATTAAAAAAGATTTTTGTTGATTAAGTAATGCAGAAAAAGATTCCTCGCTATTATTTTATCTGATTCTTTCAAAAACCCTTAGTATATATTTGCCTAATAAGCTTGGCTGTTTTCAAACCTATTCCTCCAAATCTTGAAATGTTATTTGTGACACAAAGTACAGAAACATCAAAATTGTCGTCCAAAACTTATCTCAACTAAAGAGGAAGGATCTGAGATTCAATTGGTAGTCAATCCATTGTTGTGTGTAAACAATTTTGAAAATGAGCCTAAATCAAACCTCAATGTTTTACCGAAATAATTGGTTTTCGAAAGCGTTTTCGCTTTTAACGTTCTGTCACAGTTCTGAACATTTGTATGAAGTAAGGTGTTTCATAACTCCGACTAGTAACCTTGTATGGTAGAAAAGCATTAAGCTTAACAATACCATGATGACAGGGATAAGGGACATATAAAAATATATAAAAAAATATAAAATATCTCAAAAATCAATAGGGACATTCGCATACCGCATGGTTCGTCATAAACTCATCGAGTTTGAAGCGAAAACCTCAACAGATTCTGATCGTGTGATTTCTTCAGGCAAATAGTTCCAAGTGAAACAAATTCTTACGGAGAAGAAATTACGACGTATATCCAATCGGGAATGCGGAATGCTTAAAGCCTTTGAATCTGTTCGTGTTCTAGTAAGGTCACTGGGCTTTAGCAAGTTGTTTAAGGGGATTGTTTTTCCAAAATGCAGGATTTTGAATGTCCACAGGAGGTCACTACGTATCCTTCGTTGGTACAATCATGTAGGTTCGTTTTAACATTCGCTCTGTGAAAGGCAAATTTCTGTACCGGGAGACCAACTTTGTAGCACGATGATAAATACTGTCGAGTAGTTCGATATCCTTCCTCAGCCATGGTGCCCAGGCTTGGATGGAATATTCCATAACAGGACGTATATACGTGTTAATTACCCGGGGTAGGGTTTCGGGCGTACAAATCCGGAATATTCTTTTGAGAAGACTAAAGATACGGCAAGCTTTATTGTACACCATCCGGCAATTCTGTCCCGGCTTCAGGTTAAACGAAACCCAGATACCCAGATATTTTTCTGCTGTGGTCCAGACGAGATCTTGCGTGC